>CAWUFW010004105.1:1352500-1626604 GCA_963921515.1 Calotriton arnoldi
CGGTGACAGTAGGAGACAAGGATACAGAGGTGACAAAGGTGCCAGTTAACAACACTGTAATAATTAATAATGACACACCTGTTGAGAGCAATTCTGTGGCACAAAAAGAACCAGCAGGTGTAAAAACCAATTTTTTAATGGAGTTCAACCTTATGGCCCGCGGAAGAGCCATCAATACAAGCAACAGGGGAACCCCAGTCAAAAGAGGTCACGGACGAGGAGGCAGAGGAGGCAAGCAGCATCAAAAAGATCAAGAATCTACCCCAGTGGGAGTCTTAACAAGGGGAAAGAAGTCAGGAAAATGATGGACAAAAAAACTGTGGTAAATCTCTCTAACCTTAACTACACAACAAATGAAAGTTTTATCCCTAGGATTGTCATTCTGTTCGACTGCCAGTTATGATTATACCGACTGTCGCATTGATTTATTTCAGTTCATACGCAAACTTAAAATCAGGAAGTGGTATGCTACAATGCCTAAAAGAGAAAAAAGTGGAGCACAACCAGAAAAAAATAGCATACTTGATGTTAATGACCTAGAAGTGCTACAAATTATGCATGAGCTACAGGACGAACCCAACTGTGGCGATGAGTCAGCCTTGAATGTAATTGATGAGGACATCAACATTAGTGTGAGTGCGATGAGTGGTTTTAGATCGAAATCTGTGTTTTTACCGCAAATTACCAATGAGGCAATCACGGTATTTGAACAGGGTATGAAAAAAGAATTGACACGACTCAATTACAAAAAAACCTACGGTAGTAAAAATATCAAAAAGGCAGAAATTCAAGCTATTAAGGAATTGCAGGACAATAAAAGTATTGTCATAAAAAAATCTGACAAGGGGGGGAATGTTGTGGTTTGGCCCCTTAATATGTATCTCAACGAAGGCATGAAACAGCTGAATGATTGTGAGCGGTATGAGAGATCATCCACTAACTCTTATGAAACAAGCAATAAATTGTATGCAAATAAATTGAGTGAGTGGAAGGATCAGGGAATTTTGGAACAAGATGAATGTAGATTTCTATATTGTAAATTCCCCAAAATCCCCTCACTTTTTTACTACCTAAGTTGCATAAAAACGCAATAGATCCGCCTGGTAGGCCTATTGTCTCCTCACGTGACAGTATGCTGGAGAATACGTCTAAATATGTAGACCATTTCCTCCAGCCATTGGTGCAAGCCCTCCTGTCTTACATTCGTGAAACAGGGGATTTTTTTTAAATGTATTGATGATATTGAGTGGAAACAGGAGTACCATCTCTTAAGTCTTGATGTGAACAGTTTGTACACATGCATCCCCCATAATTTGGGTATGAATGCATGTAAACACTTCCTTAAATCTAGATCAATATCGTATCTTAGGCACACCGAGATGATCATTGAAATGATCGAGGTGTGCCTTACGAACAATTTTTTCCTTTTTGATGGAACGATCTATAGACAAACACAGGGGACGGCAATGGGAACCTGCTTCGCCCCCAGCTTTGCAGGTCTGTACCTCGGCTGGTGGGAGGAGCAGGTTGTCCACAACATCAAACTTTTTTCCCGTGCCGTCCTCTGGGTGCGTTACATCGACGACATTTTTGTATTTGGAGTGGAACATCAGATGAAGCTTGTGAGTTTGTGTCCACTCTAAATGACAATACACTCAACCTCTCGTTTACAAGCCATCTTGATGATAAAACCATAGAATTCCTTGATCTTAAACTCTCAGTTGAAAGGGGTAAACTTGTCAGTTACTTGTACAGAAAATCTACTGCAGGTAATAGCCTTCTGAGGGCCGATAGCTGCCATCCGGGGTCTTTGATTGAAAGTATCCCGTATGGGGAGCTCCTTTGTGCGAAGCGCAACTGCAGCACCGAAGAGGGTTTTCATAATGAAGTGGCCACCATGACTAAGAGATTTAAAGAAAGAGGATATTGTAATAAAACCATCAATAAAGCAGTCAATAAAGTCATGGAAGTTGACAGAACCCAGTTACTGTGTCCCAAAACTAGGAAAACAGAGGAACCCAAAATCAGATTTATAAGTAGATTCAACAACCAATCGGGACAGCTTCGTAAAAGTCTGAAGAAGTACTGGCATGTCTTACAAACTGACCACGACTTAGCACAATGCATAGGTGAATACCCCGAAATCACTTTCAGAAAAGCTAGATCCCTACAAGACTCCCTGTGCCACTCTCTAATACAATCTGACAAGACATCGGGTACCATTAAAGGATTCTACACCTGTAACTCGTGCAAGGCATGTAGATTTAGTACCAGCTGTAGAACGATCTCATTATCTTTGATGCATGATCCTTTTAGCATCAATAAACACCTGACATGCAATTCCGAGTATGTGATGTATGCTCTTTTCTGCCCCTGTAAATTGGCCTACATAGGCAGCACCATACACAGGGCCAAAAAACGCATACTCGAGCATATGCGTGCCATCCGTAACAATGACAGAAATGATCCGGTGGCACGGCACTTTCAGTCAAACCATGCACAAAACAGTAATCTGCTGAAATTTGTGGTGTTAGATAATGTACCCAAAAGAGTGAGAGGGGGAGATTGCACTAAAGAATTGAGAAGACTAGAGTCGAGGATTATAATTAAATATGATACCTTATATCCGAATGGTATGAATATGGATGAGGAAATGTCTGTTCATTTGGGTTAAACGATATCTGATATATTAACACCTCTCTTTCTGTATTAGGCTAGTGCCTTTTTAATGATTGTGTCCTATCAAATAATGGTTTTAATCATTACTTGTGTTTGTATTTGTTATAGATGACGAATTCTACTAAGCTGTAACGCCGGTACATCTAGAATGAGTCAGCAAGTTATGTGGATACACTTGATTGTTGCGGGGATTCTGTACATATACAGAGCTATGCACAGGATAATAGGACCTCGGTTTATAGTGGTGAACCAACCATGCACCTTAGTACCCACAATCCCTATCCGACTAGCTTTAGCGTCTCATTCGTTCTGCGTACTACGGCGAAGCTACCAATGATTAGACAACCCAGAACACGGTCTCTCTCAGGACTCGCGGGAGCAAGAACACTCTTTCATTACTCACTCATACTTGTCCACAACGTGCGTAATAAGAGACACAGTATAGTTTAAAATGTTTATTTCAACTATCGTGCTCTAAGATAAAGTACACATGCCAGTACTATCAGCATATAGCATAATAATAAAATAATAAGCATGGTTACAATTCCATAGAATACAAACGGGGACAGCATTTTATAAAGACAGTGGATATAGGGCTAAATGGCCTTACCACCCTCCCTGTGCTATTAACTAGTTTATTATAAAAATAGAAGACCTCTGGGCTTTGTCAGGCGGACCCCCATACCTCAATATCTAGATGCAAGGTTTACATCATCAGACAAGCACAGCTCTTCTCCCTGGAAAGGTTTTTCTCCAAGTGCCACCAACAGGGAGATCACAATATTAAAAGCACACGAATTTCTCCAATGCAGCTGTATTCCATGTTATGTCTAAGTGCGAGGGGCTGACCAGATCAGCAATAACAAGGGACGTTGTTTTTCGACCTTGTACATGGTGTGCAGACGAAACCCACAGGGAACAGGAGAAAAGGTGAAAGGCAAAAAGGCAGACAGTTCTAATATAGCCGGTGCCCGGCAGAGGCTGGAAAAACAAAGTCACAGAGTAACGTGTGCAAAAAAGGCATCATGGCAGCCAGGCCTAAGCTAACTTAGCAATGTAGACAATGAGGCCACAATCCACACTACACCCTCCCCTGGTCAGTCCATAGGCCAAGACACAGGACGAAAACAGAGTTCAAATAGATGGAGCAGAATGTAAACGTCTATTTATAAAAAGTCCCCATGAAGGGCAGTGAATGGAAAAAAAGTTCAAGACAAAAAAATGCCGACAGGGCCAGAAAGCAGGGCATTAAAAAACTAAAAAAGAAAAAATCCAGCAATGCAGTTCGCGGAAAGCAAAGGCCTTTAATCCAACCGAGTGTATGCGCAGAAAACGGCCACACCTTCCAAGAGGACATCATTGGAATCGTCTGAAAACAGAGATGCCATCCAGTTCAACAAATCAAAACTGCATTCATGTTCCTCATAATAGGGAGCAGTGATCAGCATTGCGGGACAACTTGCTTGATACTCAACATAATTTTGTTGTAGGAGATTCTGAGCTGCCGCCCAGATATCCCATTGCGCCAAAATTCCAAGTGCAGCCGCACGCGCCATTAAGCCAGCGCCAGAACAATCCCGTTCATGGGCCTCTAAGGGACCCATCAACTGGTCAAAATCCGGGTCCGACAGAGACGTATTGGAGAGGCAAATATCCAAGGACCAAGAGAAAGGACATCGTATGCAAGACATCACAGGTTGCACGCAAGTGAAATACGCAAAGCGAAAAGAAAATCGCTAATGGTAGGATGCCGAAGCTGATGAGCATGCGTTCACGTAGCATCCGGAGTCGACCTTGTTCGAGTAGGTCCCCAGGATGTGCAGCCATTTCGCAGCAAACAAATCAAAAGTAATATTCCAGCAGCTAAGGCTAGGAGCAATGGGAAGCCGACAAAGACGCTGGAAAAAATAGAATGAATAAAAGCCGGAATTACACCGAATATAGTTTGAAAGGAGGTAACAAGGCCAGAGCCCACAACTTTAAAAAAGTGCACAAGACCTTCGGTATTAGAAGCATTGAAAACGCGGTGAATCAGTTCACCGAAATGTTGTGGGAGGTTTGTGTTCAAAAGAGCCTGTATCTCACGGTGGGTACTAGCCACCTGGAGGACGAAGGTCTCCCATGCGGAAGTGAGCATAACCTCCTGGTGAAATAATAGCGCCTTTATTGAAATCTGCCTTCAAAGTCGGTATGGAAGGCCAAATGGAACTATCTACAATGCCCTGCGGGGATGGAAAAAGCACATTTTTGCAGCACACTACACGGTGGGAAACCGTTACAATATAGGGGATGCCTGCCTGCATTCCACAGCATTCTTGATTATTCAGAAGGAGATAGCTACCATTTGCAAGCACAGTGAAAGTAGGTGATATAACAGGAGCCGGAATGCCTTTTAAAACACAAGCAAGATTCGGAGCCGAAACATTACAAGCCCCGTGCAATTTAATGTTCTTACAAATTAGGGAATGACCCACTGTAGAATCACAAGACTCTCCTGTGAGAAAAACCTCCTTTCCGTCCCTTAGGCATCTATACATGAAAGGCAGGGACCAAAGTTCATGCAAGAAGGCACTGCCTAAAGGCTGAAAACGGCCAACAGGATAATGTTTCATGCATGAACTGAACTCGAATAAAGAAAAAGGCAAAGCGATAACCCCGTGAACTAGCCACACTGCAGAGTCCAACTCCGCCACAGAGAATGGTAACGGATCTATCTTTTCGATATGTAAGAGAGAGTATGTTGCATCTTTCATGGACATGAATTGCTGTTTGTCAGTCAAATTAAATGGCAGGAATAAGGCAGACGTGTTTAAAAAATGCCATGGAACCTTGCCCATCTTCAATGTTTGCAATGTCCACGCAAACTGCATTACTGAACGCAATTGATTTTGACCATGATATAACACATACACATCATCCTGTACAATATCAACAACAGATGAAACAATATTCTCTAATGTGTATATGCGGGAAGACAGGGTATTAATACTATTATCAACAACAGCAAGCACTTTTTCTAGATTAGTTTGATCGATTTCCCGTAAACGGGAAGCAGCTTCTATCTGCGAAAGCTTCCAGAGTTCATTGTAAGTTTCATAAATGAACCTCTTAGGTCGAGGACAACGAGGCCCTAGCAAAAAATCGGAGAGATCAATGTTGCCTGATAGGAGGGATAAATGTTGTTTTACAGAATCCAACGAAGAGTGCTGCAACCACTGTTTACACAATTTACCAACAGAATACGTTGTAACAGTACGAGAGACAGAAAACCTCGGATCTGGCCTATCCTGTTTGAACCAGGAGCTGAGTCATGAAAACGCAGTTGGCAGGCATTTGATGCTATGGGCCAAGCCAACCAGGGTGACTGAACAAGCGTAGAGATATTAAACGAATTGTTTTGAAACAAAGCTTGCAAATTGGCACGGGAAATATTGAAATGCAAGCTCTCGTTGGGAGTGGACAATACGGGAATGGAGGGTGCATTCAATTGTTTTGAAGTAGCCAAACCCCAACAGGTTGTTTGATAGATCGTATGATTTAAAAATAAAATTTGGGCCGGGATTAGGCAAGCACGGTGTAAGGCTTCCGTGCCGCGTACCTGCCATGATTTGGTGCCCCAAATAGATTTTAAGTCAATGGTGGCCTGCCAGTGTTCATAACCACCCACTGCTAATGCGTTCAAAAAGGAACCCGATTATAGCAATTTGGTGTGGGTCAACATGATCTTCTGAGTGGACGAAGCGTTCAATCTAAAATAATAGGACCCAGGGTTTGATCTATCAAAGTCCGTAAAGTAAGTACATTTATTTTTAAGTGTGTGGGAGCTACCTGGCAAAGGGGTCGGACAATGTTCCCATTGTGTGTAATTAAAAGTACCCCTGAGTGTACTTGGTTTATGGCGAAAATGGTTGCCCCAATGCTGGTATAAATCAGCATAACTTGCAGAATTTAAGTACAAATCTTCAGCATTAAAAGCAGCATAATATTTCAAATCAGAGAATAACGATTCAACGGCATGCACATCCCAATCGTCAGAATGAACATTACTCTTCACTACATCACCCATGGAAACACGGAGGACATTCGGTACATTAATTATCTCAGTTGGTCCATGAATTTGGAAATTTACTGCATCCCATACGATGCCATCAGCGACTGGGAAAGCTGAAATGTTCACAAATGTGTGGTCACGCTTCATGATGTGAGATGAAGAATGCGGAGCCAAAGCTCCAGCGACACAGTTCACCGCAGAGCGTTCTGGTAAATAGTGACCATTGATGAGCAAGAAAAAAACTGTCACAAAGCCAATGGACATGAAGAGGAAAATCAGGAACAGTACCAACCAGATGTATGTCCATGGTGGGACCAAAAAATTGTCTCTGAACCAGGATATAAAAATACTGAAGCTGGACGAGATAAGTGATGAGGTGGAATCCGAATCAAAGGAAAAATGGGTAGGGCTAAGTGGTGTTGTAGGTAAATGAGCCACCGACTCGTTTGCGGGGTATGCATACACGGTCTCCTCGTTGCAGGAAGACGGCGGGAAGTTGAGCAGGCGATCAGGCAAATCTACCATCTCAATGGCAACATCAGTGTCTGTGTACGGTGGAGGGCCACAAACAGGAGTCCTTGAAATGGCTGGACATGATACCGCTGGTGTTACGCTATTCAGGATCGGCCAGATGTTGTAGCTTGACATTGTCCACTGAGATGTATCTGTTGTCTTTGCGACCAGGAAGCGGTGGTAAGATGACAGAACGAATACCCTTCAAGCCAAGGACAGGAACTGGTGCACGATAAGAGGGGCCAAATTCTTTTTTGTTCTCCACCTTCTCTCGGACCAGATCCCCAACCTTCGGAAGCCAGCCGGCAACCGGAATCTGCAACGCAGCGTCAGTGGCTGAAGGCAAGTGTTCGTTAGCAAGTTTGTCACGGGTCTCTTGTAAGTCCTGCAACATAGTAGAATGATAATCTACGTCAAAGATTGCGGCATTCGCCCCCATGTCTAGACCATCAAGGTCTGGCACAAACATTTGTATGCCAAAGAGCATTTTGTATGGGGTCCGCCCACCCAGAGATCTTCTAGGGAGATTATTCAGTGCACGTTGCACGCCATACAAGTGGGCCAGCCAGTTCCTGCCAGTACCTAAGACTCTAGCTGTCAAGGATTGCTTTAAGTCACGGTTCATTCGCTCCACAATCGAATTACCCTCAGGTCTATATGGAGACGAAAATTGCACCCGCACCCCCAGTGACCTCATTGCGTCCTTGTACGCCTTAGAGGCAAACGCTGGACCTTGGTCGGAATGGAAGGTGCCACAGGCAAAAATTCCCACAAAGATACGCAAATCCCTTATGACATTTCGAGCGTCAGCACTCCGTTGTGGCCAAACCCAGATGAAACGTGTGCACGAGTCTACTGCAACTAAGATGTATTTATATGCAGTGTCAGAAGAAAATGGACCGCAGTGATCAAGGTAGACACACCCAAAAGGTTTGTTAGAAATGCAGAGCTGTGTTTGTGGTGGTTGTGTAACCGTCGAAGGCTTAATTTGCTGACAAACGTCACAAGAGAGCACATAAGTACGGGTCTGTTTATATAAACCACGCCACCAGTAACGCTGCTGCAAGATGGAAACAGTCGCAGATACGCCAGCATGGGCCGAAGCCAAGCCTTCGGGTGCGGCCGTTATCAAGGAAGGTCTGCGATCCGCGTTGGGAATCAGCCGATCACCAACGTCTGGAATTGTTATGTAAGGAACCTGTTCGGGACTTAAGTGATAAGAGTACTTGGAAGGGAAACCCCGTGGGTAATTAGCACCTTCCTTTGTTGCAGCAATAGCTGCCAAAATCTCTTTATCTATTTTAGTCATGGATCTTGCAACTGCTGCTACTGAGCACGTGGCTACTGCAGATTTGGCAGCTTCATCTGCCAAACTGTTATCTACCGCGTGTGCGCCCACACGCTGGTTGCCAAGGGTGTGAATCACCTGTGTGAGAGGCAAACGTTGTTTAAGATCTGCCACTCGAACCCAAAGCATTTTATGCTTAATTGTGCTGCCTTTAGCATCTCTATAGTCGTTTTGCGACCAAAAGAATAGGTTGTCATTAAAAGATTGAACACAGTAGTAAGAATCGCATACAATTAGTGTCGTCACGTCTGGATTTGCGAACTCTAGTGCGAGCACCAAAGCACGCAGCTCGGCCAATTGTGCAGTACTGTCTCTTAGTGCCTGTGTGTGCACTACACTCGACTTGAACTCTCCGTTCACCATAGTACCTGCAACGATAGCACATGCTGCAGAATAAGCATGCTTAGACCCCGTGGCCGGTTGTGCCGAACCATCGGTGTAAATAATACACTTGTACTCCTCAAGCGGCAGCAAAGACAGAGGAGGAGGATGAACAAATTCATACTGTAAGAACTCCTGTGTCTGAAGAGAGGAATCAAAGATAAAAGTGACATCCGGGGACGTCAGAGATGTAGCCCATTGTATCCAACAGGGGTGCAAAGCCTTAGAGTTCGGTACACTTGCCTTCGTCACTGCCTCAAGGGCAGGATATGGTGTTACCACCAAAATGCGTTTTCCCTGTGCCAGTGCGCGTTCCTTTAGAATCGCCATTTGCACTGCAGTCAAAACTTTCTCCACAGAGGAAAAGCGCAACTCCGCTGAAGTGTAAAGATGTGACTTGTATGCAATCGGTACTGTGTCACCTTCGTTAAAGGTTAAGTACGTGAAACCCACTGCCCCTGGCACAATTCTAATCACCAGGTTTGTGTGGTTATCACGAGTCAAAAAGAACTTAGATTCAAGTAGATCAGACTGCAAAGAATGCAGTATAGAGGAATGCTCAGGAAGCCAGCATGACTTCAAAAAGTTAGGCTGTATCAAGGCATATAGAGGCTTGATACACTGGGAATATTCGGGAATGTAAGTACGCCCGAAGTTTAGAAATCCCAGTAATGACTGAAGCTTCTTCAGGGTGGTTGGAGGGCGCAAAAGTGCGCACTTCTCCAAGAAATGGGGAGCTAAGCCCCTACCTTCATTGTTGAGCTCATAGCCCAAAAACAAAACAGTGAATTCTGCGATGTGAGATTTGGCAAAGTTAAATTTGCATCCTAAGACCGCAAACTCAAGAATAATGTGGTCCACGCGGGAAAGATGCGGCCATAATTCGTCGTCTGTCAGATAGATATCGTCGACGTACGAACACGCATCTGGGTCTATGCTGTCCAACAAAGAGACAACACGGGCGGCGAAGACACCCGGGCTGTTCTTGTAGCCCATGGGCAAACGCCGAAATTTAAATTATTTTCCACCGGAAGTGAAAGCGCTCCATTGGCTGCACTCCGGGGACAAATTGTGCATGTAAAATCCATTGGATAGGTCAAGTGTCGTTTTATATTTTTTGCAAACAAGACTGTCTACTAGCGCAGAATGGTGGGTATTTTGTACCGCAAAGGTCCGACAATGAGAGTTCAAATGTCAGTAATCCAAAACTAAGCGATACCAAAGGGGATGATGGACGGAGCGCTAGAGCAAATCAAACACTCACCCCCAGTCAACTGATCTGGGTTTAATCCATCATCATTCTTTAGCTCACTCCACCACCCCAGTTCAGACATGGCCATATGCAAATCAGTCTGACCCTGTGCCTCATGGGAACAGTCCAGCCCGAACTGCCAAGCCATGTCTTTCCTGGACCGGAAACAAGCATCCTGGGACCGGTTTCGGGTTCAAAACCCTCATCAGACAGGCTATCTTGAATCCAGTGGCAAAGTGAGCAAGGGACCCACGTCTGGGCATACCCTGCCAACTTAGGGCGAACAAAGCGATACCAAAGGGGATGATGGACGGAGCGCTAGAGCAAATCAAACACTCACCCCCAATCAACTGATCTGGGTTTAATCCATTATCATTCTTTAGCTCACTCCACCACCCCAGTTCAGACATGGCCATATGCAAATCAGTCTGACCCTGTGCCTCATGGGAACAGTCCAGCCCGAACTGCCAAGCCATGTCTTTCTTGGACCAGAAACAAGCATCCTGGGACCGGTTTCGGGTTCAAAACCCTCATCAGCCAGGCTATCTTGAATCCAGTGGCAAAGTGAGCAAGGGACCCACGTCTGGGCATACCCTGCCAACTTAGGGCGAACAAAGCGATACCAAGGGGGATGATGGACGGAGCGCTAGAGCAAATCAAACACTCACCCTCAGTCAACTGATCTGGGTTTAATCCATCATCATTCTTTAGCTCACTCCACCACCCCAGTTCAGACATGGCCATATGCAAATCAGTCTGACCCTGTGCCTCATGGGAACAGTCCAGCCCGAACTGCCAAGCCATGTCTTTCCTGGACCGGAAACAAGCATCCTGGGACCGGTTTCGGGTTCAAAACCCTCATCAGCCAGGCTATCTTGAATCCAGTGGCAAAGTGAGCAAGGGACCCACGTCTGGGCATACCCTGCCAACTTAGGGCGAACAAAGCGATACCAAAGGGGATGATGGACGGAGCGCTAGAGCAAATCAAACACTCACCCCCAGTCAACTGATCTGGGTTTAATCCATCATCATTCTTTAGCTCACTCCACCACCCCAGTTCAGACATGGCCATATGCAAATCAGTCTGACCCTGTGCCTCATGGGAACAGTCCAGCCCGAACTGCCAAGCCATGTCTTTCCTGGACCGGAAACAAGCATCCTGGGACCGGTTTCGGGTTCAAAACCCTCATCAGCCAGGCTATCTTGAATCCAGTGGCAAAGTGAGCAAGGGACCCACGTCTGGGCATACCCTGCCAACTTAGGGCGAACAAAGCGATACCAAAGGGGATGATGGACGGAGCGCTAGAGCAAATCAAACACTCACCCCCAGTCAACTGATCTGGGTTTAATCCATCATCATTCTTTAGCTCACTCCACCACCCCAGTTCAGACATGGCCATATGCAAATCAGTCTGACCCTGTGCCTCATGGGAACAGTCCAGCCCGAACTGCCAAGCCATGTCTTTCCTGGACCGGAACCAAGCATCCTGGGACCGGTTTCGGGTTCAAAACCCTCATCAGCCAGGCTATCTTGAATCCAGTGGCAAAGTGAGCAAGGGACCCACGTCTGGGCATACCCTGCCAACTTAGGGCGAACAAAGCGATACCCAAGGGGGATGATGGACGGAGCGCTAGAGCAAATCAAACACTCACCCCCAGTCAACTGATCTGGGTTTAATCCATCATCATTCTTTAGCTCACTCCACCACCCCAGTTCAGACATGGCCATATGCAAATCAGTCTGACCCTGTGCCTCATGGGAACAGTCCAGCCCGAACTGCCAAGCCATGTCTTTCCTGGACCGGAAACAAGCATCCTGGGACCGGTTTCGGGTTCAAAACCCTCATCAGCCAGGCTATCTTGAATCCAGTGGCAAAGTGAGCAAGGGACCCACGTCTGGGCATACCCTGCCAACTTAGGGCGAACAAAGCGATACCAAAGGGGATGATGGACGGAGCGCTAGAGCAAATCAAACACTCACCCCCAGTCAACTGATCTGGGTTTAATCCATCATCATTCTTTAGCTCACTCCACCACCCCAGTTCAGACATGGCCATATGCAAATCAGTCTGACCCTGTGCCCCATGGGAACAGTCCAGCCCGAACTGCCAAGCCATGTCTTTCCTGGACCGGAAACAAGCATCCTGGGACCGGTTTCGGGTTCAAAACCCTCATCAGCCAGGCTATCTTCAATCCAGTGGCAAAGTGAGCAAGGGACCCACGTCTGGGCATACCCTGCCAACTTAGGGCGAACAAAGCGATACCAAAGGGGATGATGGACGGAGCGCTAGAGCAAATCAAACACTCACCCCCCAGTCAACTGATCTGGTTTTGGTTTTGCTATGTTCGCCCTAAGTTGGCAGGGTATGCCCAGACGTGGGTCCCTTGCTCACTTTGCCACTGGATTCAAGATAGCCTGGCTGATGACGGCTGTAAGCCAGAAACCGGTCCCAGGATGCTTGTTTCCGGTCCAGGGAAGACATGGCTTGGCAGTTCGGGCTGGACTGTTCCCATGAGGCACAGGGTCAGACTGATTTGCATATGGCCATGTCTGAACTGGGGTGGTGGAGTGAGCTAAAGAATGATGATGGATTAAACCCAGATCAGTTGACTGGACTGTTCCCATGAGGCACAGGGTCAGACTGATTTGCATATGGCCATGTCTGAACTGGGGTGGCGGAGTGAGCTAAAGAATGATGATGGATTAAACCCAGATCAGTTGACTGGGGGTGAGTGCTTGCAATGTTCAACACTCCGTCCATCATCCCCTTTGGTTTTGCTATGTTCGCCCTAAGTTGGCAGGGTATGACCAGACGTGGGTCCCTTGCTCACTTTTCCACTGGATTCAAGATAGCCTGGCTGATGACGGCTGTAAGCCAGAAACCGGTCCCAGGATGCTTGTTTCCGGTCCAGGGAAGACATGGCTTGGCAGTTCGGGCTGGACTGTTCCCATGAGGCACAGGGTCAGACTGATTTGCATATGGCCATGTCTGAACTGGGGTGGCGGAGTGAGCTAAAGAATGATGATGGATTAAACCCAGATCAGTTGACTGGGGGTGAGTGCTTGCAATGTTCAACATTCCGTCCATCATCCCCTTTGGTTTTGCTAAGTAATCCAAAACTAGGCGGTACGATCCATCCGGTTTAGAAACCGCAAAAAGGGGATTATTCATTGGTGATACGCATGTTTCAATTACTCCTTGATATTCTAACTGTGTCAGAATGTCTGAAATGGGACCTTTAGCTTCCCGCCGGATGGGATATTGGTGTTGGGGCTGTGGTAGAGACCGCAATGGTATATCATGGGGGGGGGGAGAATCCTCATCCCAGCCCACGTGGTTACGGTATAGCGCCGGAGCCAGGGCCCCAGCCCATTCAGCTGCGAGAGCCTCCGCTTTGTCCTTGGGGACATGACGAGAAAAACTCGGAAGGATTACCTCCTCCCCTCTACGAGCAGCAAGTACGAATGGGGGCGGCCAATCCGCCTCTGCCAACAAAATGTCGTAAGAAGAGGTCAGATTTTCCCAAAAAATCCCTTTAATAACACGCTCAATGTCACCTTCAATTTGAATGACAATATTAAATAGTCTGTCAGGGGGTGCCACTCGGGTGTCAGCTGTCTCGACAGTAATGAATGTGTCAGTTGCTGTCGTCTCCACATGAGGACGCAGGGCCTCCCGCACTATGGTAACTTCCGCGGCGCTGTCTAGCAGCGTCACTGCCCACGTCCAATTCAGGAGTCTCGTTCTCACCGTCTGTGGCATACCTCGCTGTTAAAGCTGCAACTTTTTTCTTCTGAAACTGTGGGCGAGAACGTGGAAATTCTTCTGGTTGCCCTCGGCCTGGTTGTCGAGGTTGGTCTCGTCCCTGTGGAGCCTCACGACCCCTGCCTCTATCCTGGCGATCTCCTCCACCAGTCTGGGAGGTCGATGGTGCCTGTGAAGAACGAGGAGAACGCGGGTCAGGGACTTGAAATCTATCTGGAGATTTAATTCTCGCTCTGTCGCGCAAATCATAAGTGCGTTCAGAAGATATGGAAACCGGGGATGCGGCACGTGACCCTGGTTTTGATTGTTGCTTACCCTGTTTTTTCAACCTCTAGTTCTTTTTAGTAAAAAACGGTTTCTCATCTTTCTCAGACTTAGTTTTTTGTTGTGGCTGTGATTGAGTTTGCGTTTTAGCAAAAGGCTTAACCCCCAGACTATTGCGGCCAATGGTTTTATAAGCCTGTGCAATAATCTTCGGTAATTCGCGTGGCTTGTCCGGCTCCGGGACCAAAGCCAAAGCATTAGCGACTTGAAAGTTGACTGCATCACCCTTGACGTTCGCAAGGATTAGATCAGCCACCACATCGAACACTCCCACCAGTCTCATCCCCAATTCCACAGCCGCTTCAGGGCCATGTTCATCCTGCACTCGTTTAATTACGGAGGGGAGAACCGTCATGGAAGGAGTGCCGAAACACTTCGCATACACTGCTGTGAATACCTTACCCCAGTTGTTGCATTCTGCCAACTCGGGAATTAAGTCTTTCGGCAAACTAATCGTCAAAATCCTGTGTTTGTCCACAGGAGAAGTATTTGGAAAAACAGCCTCCAGCTGGTCAAATTTTTCTGCAAGCCAATAAGGCAAATCATCCTTATTTGGTGGGCGCTTGCCCATCACCGAATTAACCATGACGGGACTTATGGTTACACCGCCTGGTCCAGCTGGATGCGCTGCAATTCCAGGAGGGGCTCCCTGGACGCTGCCTGTAACATATTGTACCAAAGCTCTGTGCACGCGGATTAAAGACGTATGCAATGCGCGCAGTTCATCAACCGCAAGCGTTAAATAACGCGGATGTGGGGTATACCCGGCCAAGACTGGCCAAGTGGCCCCCTCTATTGATAAGGGGCCTAAACGAACCGGGGTGACCGGATGTGGGAGGGCGCCATTAAACCAAATACGGTGTTGCCATGCCGTAAGTGGTACTTCAAGAGCCTGATAAGGCCGATAAGCATTGGGTAGGGCAGTGGGAGCGTAAACATGAAACAAATTGTCAGCTCCGTCCACCGCCGGAAAAGTGACCCAAGAGTAAAACACCTCAAAGTGGTGAGCCGGGTCAGCCTGCACCACAAAGATAAGTGCGACACCCGCGTCGGACACTCCATAAGCCAGTAAATGAGCCCGGAGCGCAGCGCGGCTATGTGCCGGAATATTTACATTCGCCATTAAGACCAGGAATGATTGACAACCTAGTGTGAGGCAGCGCAATATAGGGTTAACCTAAACACCTTTTAATAACTTCAAGCTTGAAAGAACCTATAAAAACATCAATATAGGAGGTATCACCCTCACACATGTTTCCGGAAGCGTATGCAAAGGGTGTTGTGGACAAGCACAAGCACTACTCAAGCGTCTCGCAGATAAGAAGCCCACCACGTTGGTGGCGCCATGTTGCGGGGATTCTGTACATATACAGAGCTATGCACAGGATAATAGGACCTCGGTGTATAGTGGTGAACCAACCATGCACCTTAGTACCCACAATCCCTATCCGACTAGCTTTAGCGTCTCATTCGTTCTCCGTACTACGGCGAAGCTACCAATGATTAGACAACCCAGAACACGGTCTCTCTCAGGACTCGCGGGAGCAAGAACACTCTTTCATTACTCACTCATACTTGTCCACAACGTGCGTAATAAGAGACACAGTATAGTTTAAAATGTTTATTTCAACTATCGTGCTCTAAGATAAAGTACACGTGCCAGTACTATCAGCATAATGCATAATGATAAAATAATAAGCATGGTTACAATTCCATAGAATACAAATGGGGACAGCATTTTATAAAGACAGTGGATATAGGGCTAAATGGCCTTACCACCCTCCCTGTGCTATTAACTAGTTTATTATAAAAATAGAAGACCTCTGGGCTTTGTCAGGTGGACCCCCATTCCTCAATATCTAGATGCAAGGTTTACATCATCAGACAAGCACAGCTCTTCTCCCTGGAAAGGTTTTTCTCCAAGTGCCACCAACAGGGAGATCACAATATTAAAAGCACACAAATTTCTCCAATGCAGCTGTATTCCGTGTTATGTCTAAGTGCGAGGGGCTGACCAGATCAGCAATAACAAGGGACGTTGTTTTTCGACCTTGTACATGGTGTGCAGACGAAACCCACAGGGAACAGGAGAAAAGGTGAAAGGCAAAAAGGCAGACAGTTCTAATATAGCCGGGCACAAGCAGAGGCTGCAAAAACAAAGTCACAGAGTAACATGTGCAAAAAAGGCATCATGGCAGCCAGGCCTAAGCTAACTTAGCAATGTAGACAATGAGGCCACAATCCACACTACATGATGCAGACTTAGAAATTCCTTTGAAGTATTAATGATTTGGCGATACGCCGTACTTGCCTCAATCCTGTCTTACCATTAAGGACGTCAACTGGGCATTTGACCTTGATATTAATTGCCCACAGGGGCATTATTCAGTCTACTCATTTTGAGTTTTATTTCATGGTTTCGAAAAATGAATAATTTTTGTTGAGGATTTATGTCTATTTGCATATAGTTGCACTTTAATGTCGATGCTACCCAGTATATTGAGCACAGTTCTATAAACGTTATTCATGGATTACGTAACGTGTGTCCTGCAGTGGGACACCGTATTTAGGTGTATCTCATTTATTTATTGGCATATGTCATAGGTTACCATCTGTTTTAGCCCACTTGGGCATAATTGAGCACTACGGGTGCATGTAATTATTGATGGTGACTACATTGCCCACCGGGGCTTGAATATTTTAACCATGTTGACTAATGCGCTAAAGCAGACACATCAGATTAATGTATGCCTTAAACACAAGGTAATACATGCGAAGGGTAGGCTAGTGACATTGTTAGTGCACGCAAACAATGCAATATTTATCATGAATGTATTTATGCATTACGGCTTCCCAATTGAAATTTTGTTTATGTTAATTATGTAGGATTGTTTTTCCACATTATTATGAAATTATCCACATGCCAAATGAATTATCGTGTCAGGTTGAAAAACTGCTTAACTTTATTGACAAAAGAAACATACATTCACAGTAATTTTTCTATGTTTATGAGTTTGTAAACCATGTTTCTTTAAATAGATTGAAAAACATGCACACGCCTAACCCGTGAGCAAGGAGTCGTAGGAACTCCGAAACGCGTTGGGTTTTGTTTCTTTGTTGCCCGTATGTGAAATAAAAACATACGCTCTATCGTAAATCGAGTGGCAGCTCTGTGCATTCTTCCTTGGTGAAGTATACTGGGATGTGTAACAGTTTCTGTTGGATATATATATATATATATATATATATATATATATATATATATATATATATATATATATATTCCACATGATATGTGATGAGATGAGATGCCCACCCTGTCAGGTCGGGGCCTGTGGGGAACGTCACTCCCTTAATATCCAAACGCATCCATCACCTTCCACTGACACGAAACAGTTCATGTTCGTTTGTACTGGCATCCTCATTTATGAGTCACTGTAATTAGTTCATCAAGTTCACAGGACCACATTGCCCATAATGCCTTGTTGTGCAAAATGTAAAACATGTCCTTTCAAAGTCATTAATTGTTCGTTTATGTGACCTTTGGTGCACTCAATAATTCAATGCTTTTTTCATGCCTTTACAGGATACAATTCCATTTGTGGCAAAAAGTAAAAAAATCACGTCATTTCCCAAGGTTACTTTTCCTCTCAAATGGCTGCACTTACTCACAGTTCCTTCGTGCTGTTGCCATCTGCAATTGCTGAACACTGCGTGACTAAACAGAGCATCAAATTATTTGAGATCAGCACTGTTTTCATTTTAAGTGTGAGAAAAACAATGTTAAACAGGACTTTTGCTTGCAATATCGTAGGTACTAGACCTTACCTGTTGTCCTTCTACACTGTTGTTGGAAGAACATTTGAAAAACGAATGAGCAACCACCCCCTCAGGAGCATATGATTAAGACTCGCTTAGAGTTGAAACGCGTTATGCTACTGCTGTGCCAAATTAAAGTACTTCAAACTAAGCACTGACTGGTGGGCCTGTTTCGTGTCACTGGAAGGTGATGGATGCGTTTGCTTTGTATATATATGTGTATATATATATATATATATATATATATATATATATATATATATATATATATATATATATATATATATATATATATATATATATATATATATATATATATATATATATATATATATATATATATATATATGAAGACTTGTTGCTTGGTTTAAGAACCGCTGCTGCTCCTGAACAAAGGGCGCGTCGTCTACTCGGATCACCCAAGCTCGATCCGTAACGAATTTAGAAAAGTTCCCATTTCCCGAAGGTAAAGGATGACGACGCCATGTCTTGCTGAAATGATAATTTAATCATCAGCTGCTGGACGCGTTTCGCCTGTCCTGCAGGTTTGTATATATATATATAAATATATATATATATTCCAGAATTCTTCCAACAAAGGCCCTCTCACTCCCAGGGCGCAGAAGAGAAGCAGCACAGCCAGGCACAGCAGGTTGTAAGTAATCCTTTTTATTTTATTTTTGAACCACCAACAGTGCAACAAAAGAACCTACGCGTTTCGGCCCGAGCCTTCAACTGGGTATATATGTATGAGTAATGGGTTTGTATGTACCTGTAAAAAAACTTAAATTTTGTGCTAAAGGCATGCATGCTAAAGACATATGTATTAATATTGATAAGTATTAACACTATATACATATATATATATACGTATATATATATATATACATATATATATATTTATATATACACACACACACCCCTATACTCACTTTTAATGTGTAAATTCCCTTTCCATCCAAAAACCTACACCCACCCCAAACCTTAAAATTACCCTTGCCACCCAAAAACCCACACCCACCCTAAACCCTAAAAATTCCCTTTCCACCCTAAAACCCATACCCACCCTAAACCCTAAAAATACTCTTGCAATCTCAAAAACCCATACCCACCCTAAATCCTAAAATTACTCTTGCCACCCAAAACCCATACCCACCCTAAACCCTAAAATTACCCTTGCCACCCAAAAACCAATACCCACCCTTAACCCTAAAAATAAACTTGCCACCCAAAAACCCATACCCACCCTAAAATTACCCTTTCTACCCAAAAACCCATTCCCACCCAAAACTTAAAAAATACCCTTGCCACCCAAAAACCCATACCCACCCTAAACCCTAAAATTACCCTTGCCACACAAAAACCCATACCCACCCTAAACCCTAAAAATACCCTTGCAATCCCAAAAACCCATACCTACCCCAAAGCCTAAAATTACCCTTCCTACCCAAAAACCCATACCCACCCAAAACTTAAAAAATACCCTTGCCACCCAAAAACCCATACCCACCCTAAACCCTAAAATTACCCTTGCCACCCAAAAACCCATACCCACCCAAAACCCTAAAATTACCCTTGCCACCGAAAAACCCATACCCACCCTAAACCCTAAAATACCCTTGCAATCCCAAAAACACATACCTACCCTAAAGCCTAAAATTACCCTTGCCACCCAAAAATCCATACCCACCCAAAACTTAAAATATACCCTTGCCACCCAAAAACCCATACGCGCCCTAAACCCTAAAATTACCCTTGCCACCCAAAAACCCATACCCACCCAAAACCCTAAAATTACCCTTGCCACCCAAAAACCCACACCCACCATAAACCCTAAAAACACTCTTGCCACCCAAAAACCCATACTCACCCTAAACCCTTAAAAATACGCTTGCTACCCTATATAGCGGTGAGGACTGATTTGGCTTAACAATTTTTAATATTTGGTGTCCTCCGACCCCGCACTAAGACTTTCAAACTATGTGCTGCATTTCACGTGGAGACTTTGGGACATTAACCTGTGTTGGCTGAAATTCTAGCAATGCATCACACATGGCTATCAATTGAAGCCGGTATCGGGAACGTCGAGGCAAAATCATGTTTTCTTTGCGGGGCGTGATATGCAGTTTTGTTTTTGATGGGACTGCTTCCAACGTTAATATGGACTCATGAATTAATCCTTCACTGGATAAAATGTATTTTATATGCAACAGTAACGCCCATGGACTTTCGGGGTTTGGCCACATTCAGCGTGAGATGATTATGGGGCAGTATGGGACTTGCAGTCCCTATTTGATATCCGTTACAACTCTGTAGTTGACATTTATATTAAGAGTACACACTTTGTGTTTTTAGCCTCTCAGTTTGTTTCTTATTTCAATGCTATGTTGCCCCATTATGTTGAACACGACCCGGGCGCATTTGTCCAATTGGTTAAAGGCGAGCTTTGGTTCCCAATTAAGAACATAAGTAAGGGTCACTGACTCTAACTAGATGCCATATCATGCCACAGGGTAATATTTCAGGTTATTGGTGTCTCTCCCATAAATGATTAATTTGATTTATGCAGCATGTTTGATTATGTTAGCACTACCTGAAGTGGGTTTGCGCATAACATTGTTTTTAATTAATGTGTTATTTTTAATCTC
The DNA here is from genome assembly GCA_963921515.1 of Calotriton arnoldi. NCBI lineage: Eukaryota > Metazoa > Chordata > Amphibia > Caudata > Salamandridae > Calotriton > Calotriton arnoldi. Next base: position 1,373,283 of record CAWUFW010004105.1, read on the forward strand.
CCTGACATACCTGGGTGGACTTTATTCATGTACATCAATTTAGTTGTGATTAATTCACATATAGCATAGTGTGTCACTGATGTATTATACATTTAATAATGTTCAATATCACACACAGAGGGGCCGATTCCGATTCGGGCCGGAAATCTCTCCGACCGAGCCGGACCCGGAGAGAATTCCGACCGAATCGGACTCTGGCAGTCCGACCGGACGAGTACGATGCGTTCGTAGGCTATCGGACTCGATTCGGTCGGACTCCCATTGAAGTCAATGGGAGCCGGTCGTACAACGCGTACGCGGGCTCCCATTGACTCAATGGGTGCGAGGTGAACAAGGGCGCCCCCTACAGCGTGTACACGGCGAAGCGCATCGTGCCGTACATGCACAGGTAGGGGGGACCCATGGGTCACCCCTGTGTGCGACTCGCGCGGCCACGCATACAGGGGGGTCCGACGCGGACCCCCAAAGTCCGGCTCCGACAGCTCTTTCGAGCCGGACGGCGAGAGTCGGTCGGACTGCTCGCGGTGCGCATCGTACTTACCCGGCCGGGGAACGTCTCCATTGCGCGGTGCGAGTCGGGTCCGTGTGAGTCGGTCGGAGCGTGTTGAAGCCGCGTACGAGTAGGTCGGCGAATTCGTGGGCGCATGCATCGTACTCGCTCGGCCGGACCCGCGTACGATTCGGTCGGGAAACAGGGCTCCGAATCGGATCCGGTAATGCCGAATCCGATTCGGAGCCCTACCGGCCGAGATCGGAATCGACCCCTATGTGTTTATATTTGTAAGTGACTACAACTCCCACTAGCTACTTCTTTTGATTTTTCATGTCCATGAATTTCTTCTATTTCTATAATTGGGGAGTGTTATAAATATTTGAATTTGACTGGCGCAGGCCAGATTGAGAAAGGCTGCTGGGTCAGCCGAAACGCGTCTCTTCAGTCGCTGGGTCGAAGGAGGCCCTATTAAATAAAAAAGTCTTAATCCTGCAGTCTTCGAGTGCGTGCCTTCTTCTTGTGAGGAGTAAGGGTTGCTTTGGATATATATATACACGCACATATATATATATATATGTATATATATATTATATATATATATATATATATTACCTACTGGCGGTAGCCAGTAGGTAGTTAGTGTTAGAACCTTGTTTCCATAGGAAAAGCATTTTTTCATTTGCCAATAACTTTGGCGCCGTTTGACGAATCTTCATGAAATTTTCAAAACTACTTGTTCAGTCAGGTCAGCTCCTGTCTTGAAATATTCAGGGTGATTCGTCAAGCGGGGGCCGAGAAAAAGGGGGTCCCAAAACGTGTTTTCTCCATGTTAATTTCCATAGGAAACTTTAGACATGGCTACAGCCTGAACTGCTGAACGGAATTACACCAAATTTGGCAGAGAGATAGCTCTTGGTCCAGAAAGCACGCTTTTCTTTAAATGGTGTAAATCTGTTCAATAGTTTTTTAGATATTTAAAGATTTACAGATATTGATATTTGAGAATTGTGAGATCTGATTGGCTGAGCCCTCCCGAGCACGAGCTTGCCTCTGATTGCTGCCAACACTTCAAACCAGGAAGTGTTGGCAGCCATCTTGTGCCTCGGTACCGAGGGAGAAGGAAAAAGGTGAGAGGAACATTAAAAAAGAAGAAAAGGGGGCAGGTTAAAAACACCCTGACCCCCTAGGCCTGGTCAGGGGGTCCCACAGAGATCCCCAGGGCCAAAAAAAGCATTTTTTTAAAACGTTTCGGCCAGATTTGCGCATCCGGCGCGACTCCGGCCGAAAAGTAAAAAAAAAACGAAGCGCGGGCTCCCGCGTTTCGTTTTTTAAAGCCCCCGGGGGCATTGCTGATTCATGTAGCGGGGGCCCCGCAGCCCCAGGGACTGCCACCTTCCCAGGGCTTTATGATTTATGTGCGGGGGGCACGCAGCCCCCCGCAGCCCCGGGGACTGCCACCTCCCTGGGGCTTTAATACATTTGAGGTGGGGGGCCTCGTGGGCCCCCCAAACCCCGGGCCCGCCACCTCCCTGGGGCTTTTTAATTAATGGGGGGCCACACGGGCCCCCCAAGCCGGGGACCACCACCTCCCCGGGGCTTTGATAATTAAATGCGGGGGGCTCGCAGCCCCCCCCGCAGCACTGGTGACCGCCACCTCCCCGGGGCATACATAATGAAGTGCGGGGGTACGTTGCGGAGCCCCGGGCACCACCACCTCCCCGGGGCTTTAAAGAGTTGGGGGGCGCGCGGCCCCTCTCCTGGAGCCCTTGATGGCCCTGGGGACCGCCCCCCCCAGGGCCGGCTCCTGCAATGTCCCGGGGTGCCGACCCCCGGGACATTGCCGTTTGCTATGACAGGGGGGGAGCACGGCGCCCGCCCTGTCATAGCAAACTCTGCTTTGCTTCGTTGAAGCGAGAGCAGGAAACCTGCTCTTGCTTCAACGAAGCAAAGCAGAATTGCTTTTGGGCAAGGGGAGCTGCATGTTTGCAGCGCCCCTTGCCCAAAAGCAATGCCGGCTGCCGCAGGAGGCGGGGAGCTGGCGGGGACCGTGGGGGCATTGGGGCTCCCCCAACGGCCCCCAATGCTGAAGGCCGGCCCCGGGGGATGGGGTCCCCGGGGCCAGAAGTGGCCCGGGAGGGGGCCACTCGGCCCCCCTCAGTTTATTTTTAAAAGAATGGCCAAGCCCCGGGGGATGTGGTCCCCGGGGCCAAAAGTGGCCCTGGAAAGGGGGGCCACGCGGCCCCCCTCCCATAAAATAAAAAAAAAAAGAAACCGGCAACTCACCGGAGGCCCCGCCCCCTCCCCGCACGACTCTGCAAACGTGCCTCCTGGCACGCTCTGCGTTGGGGGATTAAGTCCCCGTTGCTAGTGAGGGTCCCTGGGGGCCAACTAGGCCACCAGGAACCTCCAGTAAGCCCCACACAGTGGGATTGCTGAGAGGTGGTACGAGGCCACGCCCCCTTTTACACCACTCTGCAAACGCGCCTCTTGGCGCGCTGCTGGTGGGGTGATGAGTTCCCCTTGTGTCCTGAGGACCTCAGGACTGAAGTGGACTCCATCCCCCGAGCAGCAGTGCACCAGGCGGCGCGTTTGCAGAGTGGTGTAAAAAGGAGGCGTGGCCTCGGACCACTCTCAGCAATACAGCTGTGTGGGGCTTACTGGAGGGTGGGCTAGTTGGCCCCCAGGGATCCTCAGTATTCAAGGGGACTTAATCCCCCAACTTAGAACGCGCCAAGAGGCGCGTTTGCATACTGGTGGAGAAAGGGGGCGTGGCCTGTAAAAAACCTTAGAAATTCACTAAAAAAAGCATTGGTTTCAGGGACGTTATAGTTAGAAATTCGCATTTAAAAAACCTTGGAAATTCACTGAAAAAACCATAGGTTTCAGGGACGTTATAGTTAGAAATTAGCATTTAAAAAACCTCATAAATTCACTGAAAAAACCATAGGTTTCAGGGACGTTGTAGTTAGAAATTAGCATTTAAAAAACCTTTGAAATTCACTGAAAAAAACACAGGTTTCAGGGACGTTATAGTTAGTTGGACATTTCACTCGTACAAAACCAGAGAAATTCGGCTGTTCTAGTTAGTTGAGCTAACTATAACTCGCGCCCCCGCAATGCACTGCTGATGACGTCACATATTACATCATTCATGACATGGTCAGTAACATCACTGATGACATCTCAAATGACATCACTGATGACTATAACGGCCGAATTTCTTTGGTTTTGTACAAGTGAAATGTCCAACTAACTATAACATCCCTGAAACCTGTGGTTTTTTCAGTGAATATATATATATATATATATATATATATATATATATATATATATATGTATATAATACACAGCAGTCATAAACAATCCAAGAGTGCCATGTACTGGCCTCAGAAGGTAAATTTAAACAACATACATTAGTACGATTGCCTAAATAAACGCAAAAAATGTAAAACAGTTAATTATTTTTACAAAATTTTACACTCTATGAAAAAAACAAATCAGACAGACTTAACTTACTATAACAAAAGACACAACTAATCTCTTCAAGCAGGTCGTTGTTTAGACTAGATAGTTGTGGAGGGATCGTGGTTCAGGCCCCTCGTTAAGGAGTAGTGTTAAAGGTCGTTTCCCTTCCTGGCTAGCTCACAGTGCACCGTCTGGGTCCCTAAACAGACAGGGCACTGGATGGTGGCTGCAAACTCTGAACATGACAACCCTAACTCCCCTAAGGAAATCATGGAAACAAATTCTGCCCTTTCGTTTGTAACTCAGGCATGCCCAAAGAGGTACACAAGAAATACACAAGTGGTGCTTCAAATACTTATTGAGGCAACTGGAATCTATGAGCTGCAATTATTAATAGTATGAAGCAAACAAATGTCACCAGCATGACAAGAATGGTGAAAAGGAGGAATAATTCAACCACTGTACAATTGCTTTAGATTATATGAAGACATATAAGTGTACTCCTACCTAGCTTTGCCTATCCTAATAAGTGTAGGTGTGCTAATCTGCCAGATCCCCCAGAGTGGTCTAACTCCACATTTACCAATGTGCGTATATCATCCGACAGCCAGGTCTGGTGTAGAGGAGGCCGCCATCCGTCTCAGGATAGGGATTGGATTCTGTTGGGCCAGAATGCAGGCACAAAGTGACCGTGATAATCCTGTTGAAATGCTCCTCTGCCTAAGCAAGGGCTCATACGGTTTACATATTAAACTAAACTCATGCATTTAGTGCCTGAGCTCCGGACCAGCCGCATCTTGTTTATTCTACCCACCCAGGGCTTTTGCCTAACAGACAACAGTTCATAACTTAGTTTGCACAGAGTACCGGGGACCTGGTACAGAGTGTTCTAAGAGGTGATGATGTGCCTAGGAGGAAATGTACATGTAAGCAATTATATTATAAGTATGCTGATATGCAAGCAAAATGTATTACAAAGGTCACTGTTTAAAAAATTCTCAACTTTAACATGAATGTGTAAAATGGAAGTCTTTGTGCCCAGTGCCTATTTAACTACTCCTTGTCTTTAAAGTGACTAAATATTTAGGTAAAATATATATATATCCGCTCCGTTTTGATCCCTCAGGACGGATCCAGCGCTTTTAATGTGGGTGGTGCATATCTCCCGGCAGGGTCTAGCCCGTAAATATTTTATCGTCCTCGCACAAAGTGCGAATAGTGAGAACGCACTAGCAGGAATTTTGCTGCAAATTACTTTTATTTGTGCATAGAACTGTTACAACACACAACGCGTTTCGGTCTTCTCCTCAGACCTTGATCACGGGATAAACAACACATAGCATCGGACATCATTTATTTCCACTACCGCTCTCATTTCCTGTTTGTGCCCCATTGCATTTTGGAACATGTAGTTCAGAAATAATTAAAGTGACTGTGTGCAGGTTTTCAAAAGTGCCTAACCATCAATTTAAAGTGCCAAAGTGCAAAATCATTACATTATTATAATTATATTTCAAACAGCTCTTGAAGTGGAATGTTGGTATCAGGAGAGATATAAAGCCATGTACTATCCAGTCTGCTGATGGTGTTTCTGCCACAGTGATGGTAACTTTACTAAATGCTCTATGTGTAACATGATGTCTGTCGATTCTTTTTAGGCCATTGTTTTCTGCTCCTCTGTCAAATTATCAGGCAAAAAGAAATCAGCAATGTTTAAATGCCGCCATGGCTCGTGACCGCTGCATAGAGTTTCCAATGTCCAGCTCAATAACATAATAGATTGGAGCTGGATCTGTCCATGTTGTAAGAGGGACATATCACTCTGTATGTTGTCAATAGCTGATGACACAATGTTTCTCAAACAATACATTCTTGTTCAGAAGCTTGCTGCTGGGAAACATTCCAAAGCTCGTTGCATACTGCATATAAGAAACATTTATGATGTGGCTTTCTAGGACCTAACAAAAAATCCTCTAAATCTATGTCATTCGAAAGAAGTGTGTTTTCACTTCATCTAACGTGGAGTGTCATAATCAATCAAGGCACAACTGTCCCACACCATAAGTTCTTACTACCCCGAAGTGTTGTGTCTGCACATAACGAGGGTCAGGTCTGTTTATTCTAAAGCCCTTCTTGTTGTTCAGAAAACAGGCATGACACCCATTGGTGTTTAATGGCCACACTAACACCCTCAGGACTGGAATGTGAAGAATTGTATGTACGATTCTTAAGCATGTTGTTGAGCTCTTCCTCCGTGTGGTTTGTAAATTGTTGCCAATTGTCTAAACGTTTAAATGTGGGAATATTTGGTGTGTTCAAGACTTTTATCTTGCCTCTTATGCAGATGATACACAGATCGTGGTCTCCGCGGCAAATAAGGCAAATAACACGAGTGCCCAGCTTCACTGCTGTATGAAAGAAATCTGACCCTGAATGGACAGGCATTGCCTTAGGCTGAATACAGAGAAGACTGAAGTGATGTCCTTCAGAAATGACCCTTGTTTTGGACCTCTGATTGCTGGCCATCAGAGATGGGACCACTCTCCACCCCATCTACCAAGGTTAAAAGTCTGGGAGGGATTTTGGACAACAAACTTAATTTCAGAAAACAAGTTAACTCCATTATATCCCTCTCCTATAATATGTTAAGAATCATCAGAAAGACTCTTCCATATATTCCAGTTAGCGCAAGGAAAACTGTTACCTCCTCACTCGTTCTATCGAAAATTGACTATTGTAATAGTCTATACATCAACCTGCAGAAACAATATCTAAACAAACTACAGGTCCTGCAGAACTCAGCTGCCAGAGTTCTGCTCAACTTGCCAAAACATCAGTTTGTTACTTCGGCCATTAAAGAACTTCATTGGCTGACAGTTAGAAACCGTATCAAATTCAAAACTCTCTGCCTTACTTTTAAGGAATTACATGGCACAGGTCCAAAATTCTTGAGAAACTCGATTTCTCGGTACACTCCTAATAGGACCTTTAGATCTATGGGCTCCTATACAGTCACACCAACCAGATTTAAGAAAGCTAGATGGGGTAACTGCAGCTTCCATGCAGGAGCCAGCAGAGTCTGGAATACTCTACCCTCCCATATTAGATCCATATCCTCTCTGCTAGTCTTCAGAAGGCTTCTCAAGACCTGGCTTTTTAACTTGTAATCTACTCATCTCTTCATACCTCTCTACTAGGCTTAGCTATCAGCACCAAGACACCCTTGGGTATACGCAGCGCTATATAAACTCATATAACATAATATAACAAGGCCCAGACAAGATGTTTGCTGCACTGTTTTGTTCAGAAATATTATCTGTCTTGGTATTAAACATGCTCTAAACAAAGCCTTCTTACCTTGAACTTGCCAGTCTTTCATTCCCCAAACAGATTTTAAGTCAACATTGTCTTTCCAAAAGCTAAATCCTTGTATTGACAACTGGGAAATGAAATAAGCCAAATATATCAATTTGGTATCCGGTAGCATATTTTTCTTTGCTGGGGAAGGAACGAGTTTATAATAATAAGACACACGGTCATTCTGAGTTGTTGCTAGAAAAATATGCAAACTTTTATGCGTATGTTTGGGTAAACAGCGTTTAGTACGCAGCGTTTACTTCGCATGCAATAACAACGCGGTCATTGTAACGACCGCGATGTTATTTCGCGTACCGTTACAACGCAAGTCGAAACAACGACTTGCGTTAGGGGGCGGAAGGTGTTGGATTTAAAATCCAACACCTTCCCTAGTGTCCGCAAAGACTGGAGTTGGAATAGTAAATTATACTATTCCAACATCCAGCGCCCCTTACAACGCAAGTCGTTGTTCCGACTTGCGTTGTAACGGTATGCGAAATAACAACGCGGTCGTTGTAACGACCGCGTTGTAACGGCATGCGAACTAAAGGCATGCGAAATAACATGACATATTCGTATGTTTGGGAACTACCCACAGGTGGGGTAGGGCAATGTTCCCATTGTGTATAATTAAACACCACTTGGAGTACTAGCTCTGTGTAACAAGTGGTGCACATAGTGGTGAAAACAATACATTTCATCATAATTAGATGATGCCACGATAAGTGTCTTCAATCTCAAATACAGTATAATGTTCTAGCACAGCAAGCATAGACTTAACAGTATGTAAGTCCTAATCATCTGAGATGGTGTCAGGAGTAATAACTTCTTGAAGTGTCAATTTAAAAACATATGGTATTTGTAATGTTTCTGTCAGTCCAAATATTTCAAAAGGTACCTTATCCCAAACAATTCCATCAAGTACAGAAACCGCAGAAATGTTCATAAGAGACAAGTCTCTTTGCACTTTGTGTTATCATGAATGAGGCTTTAAAACTTCAACTACAGGTACAACCGCAAAGTGTTCTAGTAGATAGTGTCTAAGAGTAATAAGAACACAGTTACAAAGCCAATCCAATTTGAAAGAAAAAGCAATGCCAGTGAAATCCAAATATAAATCCATAGTGCAACAAAATGTGTTATTTTGAGCCAAATTTTAAATGCACAAGTTCCATGTGGTGGTCGGTCTGACGAATCCGAGGAAAAGACATCAATGTCGACAAAGTAGCCGGAGGCAGTTTGTGCGAAAACAGGGGCATCATGCGGTAATATTGAACTTGTAGTTGAGTCCAACAGTGGAACATAGAAAAAAACTTTGTTGCTGATATTTGTTGATACATTTTGTGGAGTTACATATAAAGCTAGAATGTTGTTAGTTGATGTGACTGGAAGTAGCATAACTTCAGTATCAGATGTCCCCAGCCGGGGTGTAGCAACTTCAACGGGGGTTAAAGTTTGTAACCGGATGTCCTGCATGGTAGTGAGAGGAGGCGGGTAACTACTCAGGATCCCTCGTGGCCTATTGTTTAAGACTGGCCACATGGTGTGATTTGATCAGATTGATTGACACAAATGTTTTGTTTTTACAACCAGCAAGAGTACAGTTCTGGTACCTTCAACCACCAGTACAGACACAGGTGCTCTGCATGATGGGCCGAATTATTTTTTGTTCACAATCTTTACTCGGACCAGATCCCCGATCTTTGGAATCCAGCCAGGATTTGCTGGCTGTGGCCCCACTTCCCCAGCGGCTGAAGGTTTCTTCAATTCGTTGCTGTTGTCTTCACGGAAGTCATTCAGTTCCTTTAAGACAGCTGTTGACTAATATCAAAAGGCGTTTCAGCTGTGACTGGGACAAGATTGCCTAGGTCAGGTACACACATCGGGACCCCAAACAGGGCTTCATAGGGAGTTCGACCACCCAAAGATCTTCTTGGCAGATTATTTAAAGCTGTCTGAACCCGATATAGGTGATGCACCCAACTACGACCTGAACCTAATATCTAGCTGTTAAAGATTGCTTAAAGTCATGGTTCTTCCTCTCTACAACAAAATTTCCCTCTGGCTGGTATGGGGAGGAATACTGCATAGTTACACCCAATGTTTCCATGGTATCCCGGTAAGCCTTAGAGGCAAACGCGGGTCTGAGGTCCGAATGAAATGCAGCTACTGCATATGTCCCGATAAAGACTTTAATAACAGTTCAAGCGTCAGCCAATCGCTGTGGCCTTACCCACAGGAATCGAGAGCAGGAATCTAATGCTAGTAGTATGTATTTGTTAGAGATGGGGTCTCTAGTTGGTAGTGGTTTGCACCCTGTCCAAGTAGGGACCCTCACTCTAGTCAGGTTAAGGGAGTAACACAGCTAATCTAACCCCTGCTCAACCCCTTGGTAGCTTGGTACGAGCAGTCAGGTTTATCTCAGAGGCAATGTGTAAACTATTAGTACATACACACAGTAACACAATGAAAACACTACAAAAGGACCCATACCAGTTTTGCAAAATAGCCAATATTTGTTTGAATAAAACAAGATCAAAACGACAAAAATCCAACATACACAAGTCAATATATCACTTTTAAAACATTAAGCAAGTTTAGCTCATAGAAATTAATTGATGCGTTTGTTTTAGCACAGAGTACCTAAGATGCGTCAAAAGGCACAGGGGAGGTGAGGCACTGGCAAAGCAAAGCGATGCATCAGTTCCTTATTACACAGGGGAAATGATGCGTTGGTTCCTTCCTGCAAGGCAGAGGAGGTGATGCGTTGGTTTCTTACTGCTAGGCAAGGAAGGTGACGTGTCGGTTCCTTACTGTCAAGGGAGGTGGTGCATCAGTTCCTTACTGGAAGGGGAGGTGATGTGTTGATTTCCAGACATGCAGCCTCGGTTCCTTACTGCGGTGTGGTGTTGATGAAGTATCGGCGTCGAGGGACAATGCGTTCAAAATCCAGACACGCTGCATCAATGCGACAGCGGTGAAGCAGGTGCTGTGCCAATTTTCTAGCTGCAAAGCAGGCACTGCGTCGATTCCACAGCCTCCAACCAGGTGCTGTGTCCGAGTCGGTGCAGGTATCATGGACGTCGGTGACACGGTGCTCAGGACTCATGCTGCAGAGATTTTTCTGACGCGCTGCGACGGCGAGCTGGGGCCTGCGGTGAAAGTAGTGATCGAATCGCTGATCGGTAGCCACGCTTTGGGGAAGGCAGCGGCGATGTCTTGATGTTGTGCAGCGATACATCGAGAAAACAGGTGCTGGGAGTTGATGCGTGGATTTTCTCATTAAGATCTCCAGATTCTACTTCCAAGGGCCCTAGACCTGGATTTGACACTACTTGGCAAGTCAGGACTCTCAGCAGAAGAGTCCAGGCACTGGTAGGTGAAGTCTTTGATGGCCCTGAGACTTCTTAACAGGAGGCAAGAACCGCATAAGCCCTTGGAGAACCTTGGAACTGGAATGTCGGTTCCTCACTGGAAGGGAAGGTGATGCGTCAATTTCCAGACACGCGTTGGAATAAAAATTATGTTTCCGCATTGTTTTATGTAAGTTAGCATTCACTGCGCCATTTTGTGTGTAGGCGCCATTTTGTATTGTGATTGAAACTATTTTTTTTGCTTCTTCCGAGAAACGGCTTTCTCTAGGTTATGTTTCTTCGAGTTAGGTTCTGCCACACTAATGAATGCACTGTTCTTGTTAGCGCATACCTTTCTTCTTAGATGTAAGCCTTCTCCCACTTGTCTAGTGGCGGGCACAGGCAGAGTAACCTTGAAAGATAGATAATGTGTGCCCGGCCTTAGAATCGAAACTTACTCCTTTGTAATTTACTGTCCTGCTGCATCTTTCTTGAAAATTCTATTGTAGGCGTGCCCTCATTTGGTCTGAAATGTACATAATGTATCGTTATGCTTGTTGATGTCAGTCCCTCTGCAACACTCCTTAGCGACTGGGCAGATAGGGCTCCGCTCTGAGCGTACTCTGAATAAAGAGATATTGGTTTGTATTCTCTACTGTCTGACCGACTCTTCATTTGTATGGAAGGCTGAGAGGTGGTCGTGAGTGACCCGAGTGACCCTAATCGGGCCACTTCCTTCAGTTGGCGCCTGAACAGGGACTCCTTCGGGTGAGTGGCCCTTCCCCTTCCGCAGACGGGGGGTAGGTCGAGGCCATCGTCAGGTCGGACGGACGGATCAGGGATCCCTGCACGAAGAGTTCCTGATACTCGCAGCTGCCCCTTCTGTCCTGCCAGACGGTGCCTCGCCCAGTGGTCATCCCGACTGGAGTCCTGAACGGCGAAACCCTTGGATCTGACCATTTGGTCTGAAGAGTCAGCAGTGGAGAATAGATTCGTTTGACCTGCATATATCAGGTGAGTTGGTTTGGGTTCTTTGTGGATATGGTACCATTTTGGTTTGTATTTGGTACGGTCTAAGGACCGTGTTTGGGATAAAAGCAATTGCAATTGTTTTGCTGGGCATAAATAGTGAACTTCTTTTCTTTTGAGCATGCCTAGTTTCAGTAAATTGTTTGTCTTGTGCTGTCGTTGTGTTCTACTGATGCTCGATTGGAAGAAAGTCAGTCAGCGCCTCCAGAAGGCACCCTGAATTTTTATATGTATGTGAAGCATGGTCTTGGCCCTACCATGTTTAGTACATTACGGCACAAATATACGAGGGACAATGCCGAATTGCAGTGGCCGTTGACGGGCACTTTCGATGAACAAAAGATTGAGTATTTACAGGGAGTCCGTGTTTGTTTGCTTTTCTGCCGCCCGCACCGCCAGCCTGCAATTTTCGCCAGGGGACTTCAATCCCCATAGACCTTCGCGCCGGGGAGGCGCCAACGATTCACTCTCGCGCCAGGAGGCGCATAAAAGGGGGCCAGAGCTACCGCAGCGCTGGAGCCCGTGTTTGTTTGTTTTTCTGCCGCCCGCACCGCCAGCCTGCAATTTTCGCCAGGGGACTTCAATCCCCATAGACCTACGCGCCGGGGAGGCGCCAACGATTCACTCTCGCGCCAGGAGGTGCATAAAGGGGGCCAGGGCTTCCGCAGCGCGGAGCCCGTGTTTGTTTGTTTTTCTACCGCCCGCACCGCCAGCCTGCAATTTTCGCCAGGGGACTTCAATCACCATAGACCTACACGCTGGGGAGGCGCCAACGATTCACTCTCGCGCCAGGAGGCGCATAAAAGGGTGCCAGGGCTACCACAGCGCGGGACGTTCGCGGGCGTGCCCGCGCCGCGCCCAGGCAAAGCCCGGGCCAAGGGCAGGCCCGTCTGCACCCGGAGGAGGCTGGGCCACCCCCTTAACATCGACGCATCCTCGTGCAAGAATGGGTAAGCGGAAACATCCCTGTGGGCAGGATCAGGGGAGTGCTAGATTAAAAGTACCCAGGAACTCTGCCTCTATTATATCTTATTTGACCTCTGCAGTGGGTGTGTTGAACAAGGAAATCCAAATTGCGGAGGTTGAACTGGGCCTCAGCTCTGATAACCCAGAGAGTTCTACCTTACCAGCTATTGCCCCTAAAAATCCTGTCCCTATTGAGCCAAATGTGTTGATAACTAAACAAGGAATAGTAGGGGAGGGCACCCCACATATTGATGGACTGCTAAGGGGGGCAGAGGGAGATACGAGGAGAAGACACCCCCAGAGAGGATGCACCCCTGCAGAAGGCCCATCCAACCCACCCTGGAAAAAAGAGGGGGAAAAAGAGACCAACTAAATCTGGACAGTTATCTACTGTGACGACCGTCGATCAGGTCGGAGACTTGGATTCTTGCGTCCAATTAGCTGTTCGGAAAGCTATGGTGGAAATTTTTAATTCACGGATGGAGTCTGTTCTTTTGAACATCGTTACAAATATTACGGACTCGTTGAATACCTCTGTAAAAGGGATCATGGCGAAATTAGAGCATCTAGAGACCTATTTAAGGGGCCAAAAAAACACCAGTGAAAGTGACAATAATAGCGTTATCCCTCAGGCCCAAACGTTGTCAACTGTTAAACGTAGGGAGGGAGGCTCTGTTACTCAAATGCAACAAAAGAATAGGTCAGGATTAAATCCTATTTCCAATGTAGACGTTACCTTAGGGAGACAGGCAGAGGGCATCACATATTGCCATACTGAGACAGCCACAAGTCCTATGTTGAACAACGAGTCTCTGAATCAGAGTAGGCCCCGCGATAATATAGCGACCAATAAAGTGATAAATGGCTGTAGACTCAATCTGCCCCCAGAGGCCACTCCTTTAGTCGCCATTCTTACAGGGGTTCCCCTACTCAGAAAGCATTGTTCGGAAACCACTATGGAGCTGCTACGTAAAACAAAATACTGGTGTGATCAACATTCAGGTAGCAGGCCCAAGGTCTCCTCACACATTATAATGGCAAGATGAGTGGGGTGGGTTGGTTACAGACCCAAACAGATTGATGGAGACTGTATTGTTCTAAATTTTGACAGTGCAAATATAGCGGGGCAGTTATTTAGGGAGGGCCCCAAGGAGGATCTGGGGGGCATTAGGGCCCTGCCGTTGGGCTTTTTCTATCCACCACCCAGGGGGGCTCAGCCATTGAGCAGTACCTCCAGGGGATTTAGGCCCTTAGTGGTCAGGCGGGGCTGCTGTACTCTCCGTCCAAACCCCATGGAGGAGATTTGCGCAGACACCTCTAATGGGAACTCAGCATGTGCCCCGAAAGTACCAATCCAGTCTACTGGGAAAGCTGAAGACGGATATAGCATAGCCTGTCAAAATAGATTCCTCCCCCTGTCCCTACTAGATGAAAATGACTGACTGGAGCAGCCTTGTAGCCAACAAAGCTTCATCAGTGAATCTACTAAAGGGCAGGGGATAGAAGAGAATAAAATCCATAACTGTAATATTATTAGTTGGAACATTGCGGGCCTGAGAAGTAAGAAAGATGACCCAAGGTGGATTAACTTCCTAAACATTTTTGAGATTGTTTCCTTACAGGAGACTTGGGACATGGAAAACAACTTTTGGGTGGATGGTTTTAAATCATATAGTGTACCCGCTCAACCCTCACAGTCAGGTAGAGCAAGAGGGGGCCTCCTTATGTTATTTTCACTTAAATTGTCAGGTACACATAGAAGGGTGGAAGTGGGGTCCCATAATTGTCTGGCAATTGAATTTACCACTCTTAATTTAGGCAAACTATTGTTTGTTCATTTTTATAACTCGGGAGAGAGTAGCTTTTTAAATGAACATTTATGTAAATTGAAATACTTTTTAGAGGAGTACAGTACGAAGCAAACCACTTATTATTCAACTATAATTATGGGCGATTTTAATATTCATGTCTGTGAGTTGAACTGCCAGGTAGACGATTTTTTAGGGCCGGATAACTCCTCCACTCCCCATTTTGAACATACTCGGCATGGGGAATGTCTGGAGGAGCTTTTGGCCACAGTTGACCTTTTTGAGCCAAGTTTCATCGATCCAGATGAGAGGATCCCCACCTTTATAGCACAAGGGCATGACACTATCATGGACTATATATTTATTTCCCCTACTTTACAATCTCTAGTAATTTTTTATAATGCCAGGTGGTCCCATTTCAGTGATCACAATCCAGTAATCCTTGTGTTGGACAAGGGTTGTGGTCTAAAAGGGAAAGCAGAAAAGTTAGGTGGTGACACAGGCTTGAAAACCTCCGACCAGGGACGGAGGTTGAAATGGACCAAAGTAATCCCGGATCTTTTTTTCCAGTACTTCTGTGTGAAGGTCGATGACAAAATTGTAAGTTGCCTTGATAACTCTACACAGGGGAAGAAGGTAATTATTGCCTTTGAAGGTATCTGTGCACAGGTAGCGTCTGACCTTTCCCTACCTTCCAGACCTAGGCATAATAATGGCGAGAGCTGGTTCGATAGTAATTGTTCAAAAACTCACCAAAATTTGATAGTAGCTCTGAAACAGGTCCCACGTCATAAGGCCCACATAGAAGCGTTAAGAAAGCAGTATAAGCTCGCTTTAACCTTGCATAAAAAGGAAATAAAGGAGGATGCATGTAATGCTTCATTAGCGGTGGAGGTCCTAAAAGACAGTGCCAGATTCTGGGCTATTGTGAATAAACCCTTCTTCTCTGGAGCAGAGAATGTCCCCCTAGAAAGTAACATCACAGAAGATCAATGGGTTTCTCATTTTAAAGCCATATACGAGGCTACTGCCACCTTGGATACACTGGAGAGTTTAGAATATAGAAGGGATTCACCTAATATAGTTTTTAATGAGGACGAAGTAGAACTAGCAATAAGCCAAATGTCTAGTAATAAGGCCCCAGGTCCTGACGGGGTCCCGGCCGACTTATATAAACAAAATCCAACCTTCTGGGCCAAAATTCTGACAAATGTCTATAATGCGTCCAGTCAGCAGGGCTTCCCGACATCATGGTCGATGTCCACTATTATTCCAGTTTTTAAAAAAGGACAGAGAGGAGACCCACAATGTTATAGGCCGATATCGTTAATCGATTCGGTGGTAAAAGTCTTAGGGAGAGTGATCTTAACCAAATTAATGGATTGGCTGAATGAGAATGAGGTTTTAACGGACCTCCAATATGGGTTCAGACGTGGGAGGGGCACTCTGGACCAGTGCCTAAATTTACTTTTAATAGCTGGAAAATATACCTTAGCGAAAGCAGGGACATTACAGCTGGCTTTTATGGACCTCGCCTCTGCATTCGACCTGGTGAACAGATCTAAACTTTGGCTTATTTTACTCGACATGGGCATAGACTCAAGTCTAGTTTACTTCTTGGCTGACTTACATAGGGATCTCTCCGCAAGGGTGAGGGTCAACCAAGAAGGTAATTGCACACGGCACTGTAAATCTGGTAGAGGTGTGCGTCAAGGATGTATTTTAGCCCCATTGCTTTTTACTTTGTATATAAACAACCTAGGAAGGTTTTTAGACTTGGCCAGCTTAGATATACCGCGAATAGGGGACAGGGATATCCCTGTGCTCCTATACACGGATGATGCTGTTTTATTAGCCCATACAGCTGTAGGGCTCCAGAGGCTTTTGGATTCTTTTGGGGCCTATATGAAATCACTGGACCTAGTGGTCAACATAGCTAAATCACATACTATGACCATGGGCCAGAATAAATATATAGGATCCAAATCATTTTATTGTGAAGGTGTAGAGTTGACCAGGGGGACCTCTTTTACCTATTTGGGGGTACTATTTGATGAGAGGGGCTCATGGGTTCCCTAACAGAAAGCAAAAATAAATGCAATGGCAAGGTCTACGGCCGCAGTGCATGGTTTTGCACAGCGTTTAGGGGCCAGGCCGATCGAAGCTTTGCTCGACATCTATAGGTCTAAATGTATAGCCATTGCATTGTATGGATCGTCCATTTGGGGTTACAAACCATCAGAGGGTGTACAGACAGTGGAACATAAGTTTTTACGTACCCTCCTGTCGGTCCCTCAATCTACCTCAACTTTTCTGATACATCAAAAGACAGGCGTTAGATATGTATCAGACTTGTTGAGGTTGGCACCGGTGGTATGTTGGCTTAAGACATGCTTAACCCAGAGTTAACCCTGAATCATAAGATCATTAGGGACTGTGTCGCCCTGGAGCGAGCCAACCGTATCCCGTGGTTATATTATATCAAGCATACCTTAAATAAACTAGGGCGGCCAGATCTATATGATTTCCCGGACAAAATAAAAAAAGATGATTTGGCCTGGGCAAAACACATTTTCTGAATCTAGTGATGGCAGAGAGAGAGGAGACTGAGCTCACGAAACCCTCAGTAAAAACCTATTTTTTGTTAAAAACCTCCGCTCACATTGAACCTCACCTGAGATTTGTCACAAAGCCCTTCCACCGCCTGCTTTTAACTAGGTCTCGTTTTAATTTAATTCATTTCTTTTTAGGTAATCAGCAAGGCTGGAGTAGGGCGTGTGATTTAGGCCCATGCACCTGTGACAATTTTTCGAATCAAGACACTATGCACTTTATAATGTTCTGTGAGCATTACAATATTATTCGCAGGAGGTTTTTAATTCCTATTTTAAGGGGAAAAGGTTTTATACAGGTAAAACCCGCCTTGCTATATCTTCAGTTGCTGAATGATCCATGGGAGATTTTTAACATTGCAAGTTTCCTAGTCGCAGCTGTTAGACTTAGGAAAAAACGGCACCCCATGATATATATTTAAAGCGGATCCACTGTGCCTACATGTTTAGCGTTTTTATAGTTTTTATGCTGGCATTTTTAACTGTGACTTGTTTTTATTGGGGTGATTTACCGCTGTTTATGAACTACTTGATGCTAGGGCTTGTAGGTGATGTAATGAAATTTGTCCCTGTAATATTTTTCTTTTTAGGTCGCCCATATTCATTGATGATTTGCATTTGAGATGTTTTTATTATGTAGTGTACGTTGATATATGCATTGTACTTTTATGGTTTTAATTAACCGAATAAAGTGGTTTTGATGATGATGAGTATTTACAGGAACAGTTGTTTAAGAAGCGAAGTAGGCAGTCTATGTTTTATTCCCTCAGAACATGGCAGAAAGCAGCTAGACAAAAGCGGTTGAAGGCAGAAAAAGAGGCCCGGAAAGGAAGAATGCAGATGTTGACTCAGAAGGCTGTAGCATATGATAGGGAGAAACAGGAAAAGGGTGTTGAATGTGAAGATAGAAGGTTTTGATTACACATTGATAAATCGTATGTGGTTCAGGAAGAAGATGACGCTTTTGTTGAAGAATTATTAGGTACCCAACCCCCGCCTCCATATGCCCCACAAAGAATATATCCCATTGTTCCGATGCCCTCGCAGTTGCCTGTTACAGTTGCTTCCACTGTCTCTGTCCCTGCATCTACTACTGTTGTTTCGACTGCTCTGGCTTCAGCTCCTCCTCCTTCTGTTTCTTTGCCGTCTGTGGCAACTGTGACTGTTAGTACTCCCGCCGTACCTATTGTCTCAGCTACTCTTCTGCCAGCTCTTTCCCCCACGACACAGCCCCCAGCGACGATAGTGCCTGTTGCTTCTTTTGCGTCTCCCACTGTGGTTTTTCATCCTCCGACATTAGTAAGTAGTGGGACACCGGTGCGTGGATTTGAGGACAGGAATTGGACGAAATTCAAGGAACGCATGGGACCGTTTGTGAGATCTGATGTGGGGGATGAAGAAAAGAGGGTAATAGCTAATCAGGCTGCACAGTGGGCTCGTAATCCTATTTATAGTGTAGAGGATGTCTGGGCGACTATGAAAGATTTTGAGCCCTTTATACAGCAACATGCCCTTAAACACATGTCTGCTACTTTGATTGGTCTTTGGCAACAGCACATTGAAGCGGAAGCACCTCAAATTTTATATGACATAAGAGATTGAGTGTATATTAGTGAATTGGGGCCAGAACAGGTTTTTGCTAATGTTACGACAATAGTAGCATATAGGGAAAGATACATGAGAAAAGTCCCAGGTCAGTATCTCAGTTTCCGATGAGAGAGGTTCATCCCATATATCACCCCGAGATACCGGAATTGACAGATGGTCGTGGTAATGTTACTCGAGCAGCAGTGGCGGCCAGGTTCCAGGAGCAATGGGTTTATACTCCGTGGAAAAGAAGTGAGGCTTTATCTCTTAAAACTAATTTACCAGATCCTAGGAAGAATCCTACTGCTTATTATAAGGAACTGACTGAAGCTGCTTCTTCCACGGTGATGACTCTTGCTGATATTGAAATGTTCTTTGGTCTTCTTGTTCCGGTTGATATTTGGAGGCAGGTTCATACTCAAGATCATGTTCCGGAGTTGGGTGGTACTTGGGATCAAATTAAGGCATGGATTCAGGAAAGGAAGCCAGGTGATAAGCCTCGAGCGGAAATTTTTGCGTTGACAGGTCGCATAATTACGTATAAGCATTCTCTTATTCCGCCAAGAAAGGTGGATTGGGATAAATTGTCAGCCTGTAGACAGAAGAAAGATGAGAGTGTGTCTGATTTTTTTCACTCGATTTGAAGGTACATTTTTGGATTATAGTAGACAGGATTTGTCCGTCGAGGGAGGTGTTCGGCTGTTTGTCAATAGATTTGTTTCTAACTTGCTTCCTGAAATTGCGACTCGATTGCAAGCTTCTGAGAGTACATGGTCCACCTCTTCTCCCTCTGTTATTTTGAATATGGCACAATATTATGAGCATAGGGATAATGAGGAAAAGGAGAGGACAGAGAAGAGACATAAGGATTTAAAGACGAAGGTGTTGTTACAGCAGGCTTTTAGAGGGAATGGGAGAGGACGTGGTGGTCCTGCCCGACAGCTTCCACGCACTAGTAGGCAGCCAACAACTACGCCTTTGGGTCCGAATCAGTGTGTGTATTGTAAAGAGGATGGACATTGGCGTAGCGAATGTCCTATGCTTTTGCAGAAGGTAGCGGTCCCGAGAGGACGAGGTTCTCGTGGACGGGGTCATGGAACAGGAGGGGCTGATAGGGCTCAGAATGCTGTAGCCTCACAGGGTCGTTCTGATAATAATTACTTTGATGACCCTCGTGATGGACAGTATTACCATGATGAATATGACATGGAGGAAGTGGCAGGAATGTCTTACTGTTAGGACAGCCGGGGACAGAGTGAGGGACCAGTTCCGATACCTGTAGATCAGCGTAGTCCTTATGTAACAGCAGAATTGCAAGGTTCAACTAAGGAATTTTTGGTGGACACAGGTGCGACAAAAAGTTCTGTTTCTCGAAATACGGTCCCTGGGGCGGCTCTGTCTGGCCATAATAATGTGTTGGTTGGTTTTTCTGGTGTACCGGTTGTGAGCCCCATTTTAAAACCTCTCACGTTGACTATTGGTCCTTTCACTGTGGATTCGCCATTCTTGTTGACATCTAATTGTGGCAAAAATTTGATGGGTTTGGATTTGTGGAAGAAATTGCATGCCACTATTTATTGTTCTCCGGCGGGTGTCTATATGACAATGGGTCCAGATGCAGCACGCACTAAACAGTACTTGTCCAAATATGCACCCCTTCCATTTGAATTTAAAGATGTGCCACCCACTCTGTGGTCGAACAGGCGACACAGATGTGGGATTGTTGCAGATATCGCCGGTCTCAATACAGGTTAAGGATGGTGCCTTTTGCCTCATATCCCTCAGTATAAAATACCGCAGGCACGAGAACGAGCCTTATTGCAAATTATACAGGATTTGATTAAGAAAGGAGTGTTTGAGGAGACAACTGCTAATAGTTGCAATAGCCCTATTCGTCCAATTCTTAAAAGGACGCCCTTAGGTTTCACTGATGACCATGAAGATGTTTATCGTTTTGTGATTGATTTGCGCGAGGTAAATAAAATAGTGGTCCCTCAGTTTCCAGTGGTCCCAGACATTACTACTCTTTTGACAATGATTCCCTCTACTGCAAAATTTTTCTCTGTCATTGATCTGAAAAATGCTTTCTTTAGTATTCCTATTCATCCGGATAACAGTTATCTGTTTGGTTTTAAACTAGCTGGTAGGAGTTTTAGGTTCTGTCGAGCTCCTAAAGGCTATACTGAAAGTCCAAGTATTTATAGTCAAGCTTTAAAAAGTCAGTTGGATTCCTTATCACTTCCCTCAGGTAAGGTATTGGTGCAGTATGTTGATGACTTACTCATCGCTTCTGACACAGAACAAGGTTGCGAGGACAGTACAGTTAAACTGATGTTGCATTTGGCCCGACATGGACATAAGGTGTCTCTTTCTAAATTTCAATATTGTCGACAGGAGGTCACCTATTCAGGTCACCTACTGTCGAAGGAGGGCAAGAGATTGACTCCAGAGCGCATCAGTACCATTGTTAAGATGCCCATTCCGAAAACCCAGAAAGCTGTGCGCGCTTTTATAGGTATCACTACCTACTGCCGCCAATGGATACCTAACTACTCTTTACTAATTAAACCTTTGCTTGCTCTAACCACTAAAGATGTGCATGAGCCCCTGCCTTGGACGCCCGACTGTCAGCAGTCTTTTGAGCAATTGAAAACTGCGCTTTGTTCAGCTCCGGTACTTGGCACTCCTGATTATAAAAAAACGTTTGTGTTATACGTCCATGAGATGGCTGGCTGTGCGCTTTCCGTTTTAACACAAAAATTTGGAGATAAGCAATGGCCGTGTGCTTATTTCTCTGTTCTTGACCCTGTCGCAAGAGACCTCCTGAGCTGTCTAAGAGCGGTCGCGGCTGTGGCCTTATCTATCAGACAATCGGCTGGACTCATACTTGATACTAGTTACGCGACCCCCAGCGGCAAGCAATTTTGTCGTGCATTTTAAGGATTGAAGTGTTTTGAATAAAAAGGATAATATTTTCTACAATCAAGAAATACGACCATCTGTTGTTTTCATTTGGGAAGCTACCTACTTATATTCTGTTCTGTTCTTGAAATATGGTGTACTATTGCCTTCACATATAGATTATTTGTGCTTCTCGGGTGCAGGGTTAATTGTGTGCATTTTGGTTGAGAAGTACAATGGTACTCTCAAACTAAAAATGGCAAAGATTCAGGAGACAACAGGGTTACAGTGGCCAGATGCTTTACCATTAGCACTTTTGTCAGCAAGAACTACAGCACATTCTAGGACAGGATTGTCACCGTATGAGGTCGTGTTTTGATGCCCAACAAATGTCTGGGGCGTCCCACGTCCTCGACGGTTTACTGATATTGAGTATCCCTTGTTGATCGATTACCTATGCCAGTTAACTGAAAATTTGCGTTCTATTCACCAACAGGTCCGGGAAGCCCTACCAGCTATGCCAGAGGGGCCCGGACACAACATTCAGCCCGGTGACTACATACTGGTTCAAAATTTTCAGCGGAAGAAGAGTTTGGAGCCGCGCTTGAAGGGGCCACTCCAAGTCTTGCTGGCAACCCGCACTGCTGTCAAAGTTTCTGGTCGAAAGAATTGGATTCATACTTCACACTGCAGAAGGGTCCCTCTCCCTCTGCCCTATGACCAGTGGACAAAAGATGGAGTAGGGGACTCTGAGTGCGAGACGGTGCCTCAGTTTGTCCCCTTCAGTGACGCCAGGCTGACCTGGACCAAAACGGATAACGAGAATGATGAAGTGCTGATTGCAGCAGTACCTCCGGAAATCCAGGCTCTGTGCCTGGAGTCACGAGGTATAATTTGCACCCTCGGCTAAAGAATGGTGCAGAAAAGGAGAGTCAGATTAGTTAGGGATGGACTGTGTAAGTTAGGGTGTACTTTGCTATAGTACCAACGGATTTAGTTTAGGGCGAGGCGAGATTTGTTCACTGTTTGGACATTGGACAGGATAGATTAAAAGTATCCCCCTGGGGGTACCTTATCCTGGTCGACGTGGGAACCCGAGCTTAGGACAGAGCAAGCTCCACCGCCGGTGCTCAAGAGCTCCAGCGTTTTTGATGAACAATAGGAGCCTGTACCAGTGAGGCTTAGACGGACACTGGGAACTTGTATTGTTTTCTTGCTGGCATTTTGGTCCCTTCCTCCCTTTGCTTTATCATTTATCATGCATCCCTTTGGTAGGATGGTTGCTGATGAAGAGCAGCCAGTGATTCCCCCTGTTCCTATCCGTATATTCTGGTCTACAAAAAGAAATATATTGTGTATTGTTCTTGTGGTATTACTGCTATTAATTTTGGGTGGGGTGTCCTGGGTTTTGGAATGCGATCAGGATGTACCGTCATGTACTAAATCTAAAACGCGCACTAAAAGGACAGCCCGAGTAATGTCTTTCTAGACACACATACAAGATTCTTTGGAGAAGGTACAGCTTGTTATCCCACCAAATCTGCTTGCCCATTGTCGTTGGTCAATTATACGTATACCCACCCAGCCCAATTTGGAGAGGTAAGGGGTGAGTTTGGACTGGGGTATCCCGGTCCTTGTCTATATTACAGGAAGCCACGAGGAAAGGGATATCCGGGTTGTGACAATAATACATATTGTAATTAATTTGTATATGAGAGAGCAGAACATTACCTTACTGGGCTGGCATTACCAAGATTTAACAGTTACTCGAAAAGCTGGATATTACCCTGCATGTTGTCCGATAGTAAACAGCACTGATGCATTCTTGTATGTCAATTGTTCTGGGATAATATTGTTAAAAAATACGATGTCTCTAGAGAAAAGGAAGGATCCAAGTACGGTAGGGATGAATACTAGATATGCCCCTGTAGATTATCAAGTTCCACTTTATGCACACCCGGGATTTTATTTTTTGTCTAATGGTACTTACTCAAATGTTTATAATGGTACAGATGATGTTGCTTTAGGAATGGTGCTCCCTTTAGGTGTGCCTTGTAAGTCTGGTAAGCCAAACATACGGTGGGTAAAAAGAACATTGACAGCAGAATTCTGCGATGGAGTGACAGATTTGGAAGTCAATAATTATAGTAATGGTATCACTTTTGGGTATATTCTCTCCTCTATTATTACCTTTGGTGGTACCACTATGGCTAGAGGGGAAAGAGCTAGAGAATATTTTGGATGTAAGCTACAGATACTGTCGAATTCCATAGTAGCAGCTCTGCGTGACATCACCACCCAATTAGACAGTATGCGAATATATTCTGAGCAGACTAGATATGCTGTTGATTTCATTCTAGCTAAGAGCGGTGGTGTGTGGGCAGTAGTAGGAGACCAGTGTGTAGTCGGGATAACTAATATGGAAAAAATATTACTCAACACATTTTAGACATCCTAGAAAACGTGAAAGGAATGGAGAGTGGGAGTTGGAGTTGGTCATTGTTTGGTGGATGGGTTTAGATCCTTGAAAAGGTGATCTATTTCATTGTGATCTTGATTTCTTGCTGTGTTTTGGTCCAGTGTCTTCCCTTATGCTGCTCATATTGCACCACTCTCCTTTCTCCTAAAAGAATATCAATTCATGATACTAATGCAACAATCATGCTTCAGAAAGAGCTCGAAGACCTTATGCAGATAGGCGAGGGTGGTAGTATATAACTTTATTCGGTTATTGCAACCATCAAAGTATCAACCAACATCCTGTACATTAAATTAACTAATAATACACAAATATGTGTACAATAACAACAATAATAGCAGCAGTGTATCCATATTTAAAGTGCATAATGCTTCAAGTTACGTTACAATTGTATATACAATAATAGCAGCAATAAGTCCATGTTTAAAGTGCATAATGCTTCAGAGTGGAGTACAATAACAGCAGAAATAACATCATAGTTGATAAAAAGATAATAATTACTTTAGCACTGTACATTAGATCCAGCTACAGACAGTACCTAAAAGTTACACCTAGCAAGACAATACAGAATAAAACAGTTCATTAATATAAATAAGCAATAACATAAAATACATCCTTAATCCTTACACTGATCTAATTTTAAAATTGCATTGCGTTTATACCAAACTGCCTCTAAAGATTTGCTGACAGCTACAACTATTCTAGGGGAGAGATTAGTTTTTAGAATCCGTAATGCTATTCGATATTGTACAAGCCCCAATTCCCGGCAAATCGGAATAATCCACCTCCTACGAGGGGACAAATACTTCGGACAGAAAAATAGCAAATGTGATTCATTTTCATCACATTGTTTACACATTGGGCAAGTCAATGCTGACTATGCTGGATTCCATTTGTGAGTAAATGATCTTATGGGCAAAGTCCCCAAACGAAACCGTATAAAAAGGCTTTTAGGGAGAGCAAAGGGTATAAAATCCATATAATCTTCCAATAGTGGAGTAGATTTAAAATCAAGAAAACTGTTAGTCAGAGATCCTACATAATTTTTCCTTAATACACATTCATTAATAAAATTCCAATAAGTAGTTTTAAGAAGATGCTGATCGACTTTCTTGAGTTGAGTAGGGTCATCCCAAAATCTACGGAGACCTAACATTCTCAACCACGAAAACACGTGTTTAAACCATGGGAGCGATCGAGCACCTGGTATATTTAAAACATCGGTCAGGGATTCTCTATAATCAACTAGCTCCGGTGTACACCAAAGACGAACCCAATAGATCAACACTTTCAAAGCCACTAAGTCTGATATTCTTTTCAATCCTAGATCTAAATACAATGGAATAAGAGGTGTACTCTGGGGAAGGCATAACATTTTCCTAACAAAGCTGTTTTCTACCAGTGCAAGAGGCTTGGCATCAACATAGCCTCACACTTCAGCCCCATAAAGAGCAGCCCCTTGCGCCTTTGCACGGTAAATCTCCATGACCGGGGATACCACATGAGATACCGTTCTCTTTTGTGTTCTCAGAATGCCATTTGACCTGTGCTCAATAAGAAGGTTACTTTTCATAATCTGATCTAACCAATTAAAACTATCCATAAATCGTACTCCCAAATAGTCAAAATTTTCGACCCTCTCAAGGACGTCATTCCCAACCCGAATAGTCGGTTTACCTTTCTTGACCCCCTTGCCTAAAATCATAAATTTTGTTTTATTAACATTAAGCTCGAGTCCCCTCTCATTACAGAAACCTAAAAATGTATTAACCAGGTTCTGGAGACCCATAGGGGACTTTGAGATAAGTAGGGAGTCATCAGCAAAAAGTAATATTGGTACCTTCCTGCCATTTAACATAGGAGAATCATTAACACAGTTTTCCAAGACATTAACCACATCATTTAAATAAAGGGAAAATAAAGTGGGGGCAAGAACACAGCCTTGCCTGACCCCCGTTCGATTGGAATACGATTAGTCAGTTCTCCACTTGGTCCCCAGCGTACTTGAGCATAGTTATTCTCATGTAATTTACTCAATAAATATACAAGATTGCTGGGAACACCTATATTAGTAAGAACCTGCCACAAATTCGATCGGGGAATAAGATAAAAGGCAGCTTTGAAATCAATAAAAGCCACATACAGTATACCCTTACGTAAAAGCACAGTCTTCCAGTACAATAATGTAAATCTAAAAATCTGGTCAACAGTACTAATTTTAGTTCTAAAACCTGCTTGGAAGGGGGATAGTATTTTCTTTTTCTTCCATCCATTCAGTTAATTTATTCAGGATTTGACGACTAAAAACTTTTTGAGCATTATCTAACAGGCTAATTGGCCTGTAGTTAGCTGGGTTATTAGCATCACCCTTTTTAAAAATAGTTATTAGGCGAGGGTATTTTCGAGACCTCTTCCCTCCTTACCGTTTCCCCTCCAGATGTTGAAAATATGGAGTGCTCCTAAAATGTATTCATGGTTTGTTGAACTATATGTTTTTCTTATTATCATACAATAATTGCTTAGCTCATGCTAAAAGGAAGGTCAGTTGGAATAAAAATAATGTTTCCGCATTGCTTTACGTAAGTTAGCATTCACGGTGGCATTTTGTGTGTAGGCACCATTTTGTATTCTTCCGAGAAACGGCTTCCTCTAGGTTATGTTTCTTTGGAGTTAGGTTCTGCCACACTAATGAATGCACTGTTCTTATTAGCGCATACCTTTCTTCTTAGATGTAAGCCTTCTCCCACTTGTCTAGTGGCGGGCACAGGCAGAGTAACCTTGAAAGATAGATAATGTGTGCCCGGCCTCAGAATTGAAACTTACTCCTTTGTAATTTACTGTCCAGCTGCATCTTTCTGGAAAAATCCATTGTAGGCGTGCCCTCATTGGGTCTGAAATGTACATAATGTATTGTTATGCTTGTTGATGTCAATCCCTCTGCAGCACTCCTTACCGACTGGGCAGATAGGGCTCCGCTCTGAGCGTACTCTGAATAAAGAGATATTGGTTTGTATTCTCTACTGTCTGACCCACTCTTCATTTGTATGGAAGGCTGAGAGGTGGTCGTGAGTGACCCGAGTGACCCTAATCGGGCCACTTCCTTCACACACGGCCTCTGTTCCTTACTGCCTTGCGGTGTCAATAAAGTATCGGCATCGAGGGATGATGTGTTGAAAATCCAGGCGCGCTGCATCAATGCAACAGTGGCGAAGCAGGCGCTGCGTTGATTTTCCAGCCACAAAGCAGGCATTGCGTCGATTCCACAGCCGCCAATCAGGTGCTGCGTCGGAGTCGGAGCGGGTGTCATGGACATCAGTGACATAGTGCTCGGGACTCACGCTGCAGCAATTCTTCTGACGCACGGTGAGCTAGGGCCTGTGGTGAAAGCCGTGGTTGATGCGCCAATCAGGAGCCACGCCTCGGAGCAGGCAGTGGCGATGCGTCGATCTTGTGCAGCGATGCATCGAGAAAACAGGCGCTGGGTGTTGATGCATGGATTTTCTCCTTAAGATCACCAGATTCTACTTCCAAGGGCCTAGAACATGGATTTGGCAACACTTGGCAAGTCAGGACTCTCAGCAGAAGTGCCCAGGCACTGGTAGGTGAAGTCTTTGATGGCCCTGAGACTTTTTAGCAGGAGGCAAGCACACACAAGCCCTTGGAGAAATCTTGGACCAGGATGTAGAAAGCAAAGTCCAGTCCTTTTACTCCCGGGACAGAAGCAGCAAGCAGCAGGCCAGCGCAACAAAGCAACAGGCAGAGTGGCTGTCCCTCCTACAGCATCCAGCTCTTCTTCTTGGCAGAATGTCCTCAGTCCAAAAGTGTTCTGATTTTGGGGTGTCAGAGGTCCAATACTTATACCCCTTTCTGCCTTTGAAGTGCAAACTTCAAAGGAAAGTCTTTGTAGTGCGCAAGAACTTGCCTTTCCCTGACCTGGCTCCAGACACACTACAGGGGGTAGAGACAGCTTTGTGTGAGGACAGGCACAGCCCTATTCAGGTGTCAGTGACAACTCCTCCCACCACTCTAGCTCAGGAAGGCCCATCAACCTGGTGATGGCCCTTCAGGATATTAAAGGCACACCTCAGCTTTCTTTGTGTGATTGTCTAGAGTGAATGCACAAGAGCCCAACTGTCAGCCAACGCAGCCGTGTATTCTACAGACAGGCAGAGGCATAGAATGCTTAAGCAAGAAAATGCCTACTTTCTAAAAGTGGCATTTTCAAACACACAATTTAAAATCCAACTTCAACAAAATATGTATTTTTAAATTTTGAGTTCAGAGACCCCAAACTCCAAACCTCTATCTGCTTCCAATGGGAAATTACATTTGAAAGATATTTCAAGGCAATCCCCATGTTACCCTATAGGCGAGATAGTCCTTGCAATAGTGAAAAACTAAATTAGCATTATTTCACTATTAGGACACCTAAAACACGCCAGCACATGTCCTACCTTTTAAATACACTGCACTCTGCCCATGGAGCTACCTTGGGCCTACCTGAGGGGTGACTTTCCTACCGTAAAAGGGAAGGTTTGGGCCTGGCAAGTGGGTGCACTTGCCAGGTTGAAATGGCAATTTAAAACTGCACAAACACACACTGCAGTGGCAGGTCTGAGACATGTTTGCAGGGCTACTCATGTGGGTGGCCAAATCAGGGCTGCAGGCCCACTAGTGGCATTTGATTTACAGGCCCTGGGCACACCTGGTGCACTTTACTATGGACTTACCAGCAAATCACATATGCTGATCATGGATAAACCATTCACCAATGCAATTTAGACAGAGAGCATGTGCAGTTTAGCACTGGTTAGCAGTAGTAAACTGCCCAGAGTCCTAAAGCCAACAAAAACAGGTCAGAAAAAATAGGAGGAAGAAGGCAAAATGTTTGGAGATAACCCTACAAAAAGGGCCAGGTCCAATAGTATTTAAAACAGCTATCACTGGATAACGGCCTGCAGTGGCCCAAATAAATGCAGACGAGAGGCTTGTTGGAAATTAAGAGAGCTGTCTTTGTTGGGCATACCATGGTGGAAACTTTAATTTGCTGACAGATGTCAAATTTAAGGACATAGTCTTTAGTCTGCTTGTATAGACCTGGCCACCAGTATTGTTTCTGTAGCAGTGAAACTGTAGCCGCCACCCCAGCATGGGCAGAAGCCAACCCCTCATGTGCCGCTAATATTCATTCTGGCCTGCAGTTCAAATTTGATACTGCTTTATCTCCCTCTACTGGAAGATGAGCAAACAGAATATTCTGCACACTCATTAGGTACAGGTATCTTGCTGGACATGACTTGGCAAATGGAGAGCCACTGCACGAAGCTGTGACAGCAACCTTTCTGTCTCCATCTATTCTCGTATTGGAACAAGTCACTGCAGCGACGACAGCCTTTCCGGCTTCAGTCATTGAATTCCCTGCAACGTGTATTCCAACACATTGGTGGCTCAGTGTGTAAATAACATGAGCACGTGGCAAATTTGCTTTGAGATTTGCCACTTCTCCCCAAAACATTTTATGCTTGATAGTATAACTTTTTGAGTCTCTGAATCCATTTTGGCTCCAATAGTGTAAATACTCATTATAAGACTGGACATAGTAATATGAATCACACACTATGGGCCAGATGTACGACCATTTTTTGCGGTTGCAAACAGGAAATGAGCCCGTTCGAGACCGCAAAATAAGTCTGGCCCATGTACAAACCCTATTTTGCGAGTCGGTAACCTATTACCGACTTGCATAATAGGGTTTGCAACTTGCTATTAGGAAGAGGCGTGCCAAGGGCGTCACTGCCTAATAGCGAGTCCCAATGGTATGCACCATTGTTTTGCAATCACAATTGCGGTTGCAAAACACTCGCAGTTTACCAACTAGTTCAAGTAGGTGGTAAGCCACTCGCAAACAGGAAGGGGTCCCCAGGGGACCCATTCCCCTTTGTGACTGGCATTTAAAATATTTTTAAGAGCAGGCAGTGGTCCCACGGACCACTGCCTACTCTTAAAAAATAAAACAGTAACGTTTCATTTTTCTTTTTTTAAATGCATCCCGTTTTCCTTTAAGGTAAACGGACTGCATTTTTTAAAAAAAAACTTCTTTATTTAAAAAGCAGACACAGACATGGTGGTCTGCTGACCCCAGCAGGCCACCATCCCTGGGAGTGCTAACCATTCCTAATGGGAGTCGTAAATTGCACCTGCTTCATGAATATTAATGAGGGAGGGAATTTGCAACCCCATTAGGAATCGTAAACAGTGTCTGAGAACACTGTTGTACATTCCAATTTGCGAGACGCAAAACGACGCAAATTGCGACTCAAAAATTGGTAGGGTCGTACATCTAGCCCTATAAGTGTGGGGAACTCAGGATCCGTATTTGCTAGTGCCAGAATAAGATCTTTCAGTTCAGCCAGCTGTTCAGTGCAATCACCTAGTGATTGCGTATATGTTTTTAGAGGCTAGAACTCTCCTTCCCTCATTTTACCTTTTACAAGCGGCCGAAAATTGGTGTTTTGTTCCAACTACAGGCTGGGCAGAACCATCAGCATAAACTATAAAGTCGTACTGATCAAGAGGCATTATTTGACCAGGGGCGGTTTCTCCATTAGGGCTGTGGGCCTACGCCCCTATGAAAATTCCTAAACATTTACATTAAAAAATATAAAAGAGATCGATTTATTTAGAGATACAATCGTATCTCTAAATAAATTGATATATTTAAGTCTGGGTTGTCTGTTTCAGGCTGCCTGCCCCACCTCGCTCTGAAGCAGGAGACGGAAGACAGGCAGTAAAGCAACTTTCTTAATGTGACGCACGACGCAGGGCTTTCTGTTTTAAAGCCCTTCATTTCCATTGGGGTCCCTGGTTTTATGCAAACTGTAGGCCAGTGACGCAATAACGGTTTCTGGCGTAGGAGACTTCATCCCTACGTGATTTCAGATGTCCGTCATTCAAAGACATAGATCCCACCCTTTTGTCATACGTGAGAGTGGATGCAAACACTTCTGATCCGGTGCCTTCTTCTCGGTAATGGTAAGTGTTTGCAAGCTAATGCTGTGTTCTGTATATTGTGCCGAGACCATTCATCACTCTAACCTCCCCCACTGTGACACCCCAGGCCCTCGCTGCACATTGCTTGCACCTATAGAAGTGGAGCTGCGGCATTTGCTCCCTTGTGAAATGGATCCAAATAAGGAGCAGGGTTCGCCCTTGTTCCCTTGCAAATGGATCCAAATATCCGAGTCAGGCCCAAAGCGAGAGATATTTGCCTACTGTGTAATCTGTGCTTACAGTGGTCAGTTCTCTGATGTATGGCATTAAAACTGGCCCTGTGTACATGCCACTAAGTTAACACTGACGCTAAAAACATGGATTGACATGAATGTTAAAAACGTTGAGGGAATGCATTTCAGCCATTTAGTTCCTCTCTTATTTAACATGCTTTACTTAATCTTGCATTCCCCACGAGTTAGCTATTTTATAATGTTGTTGTTTATCTGTATTTTTTTCTGTGCATACTTTGAAGCTTGAGCCATGCCAGGTGTTTATGGGGGGCTTTGATTGAGCGCTCAGGCGCGAAGGCTAAAGCCAAACAAAGTGCCTGTCAGTGGGTTGGCCTCTCTGCAGAGCACACAGAACAATGTTTGTGTATTCCATTTGCAACTGAAATTCTGTGGATATGTGTGTGAAGGGGGTACACTGATGTCAAAATATTTGCAAGGCAAAATTAAGAGAAATTAAAGTGCTTAAATTTGAGGGAGTGCAGTGCATGTTGGGGGCGGTGAAGTGACAGAGATGCGAGGAAATGCATTCGGGGAATAGTGAAAAGGGGATACTGAAAAGGAAAGAGAGGGGGTTGAAGATGTGCAGATGGACAAGATATGCAGAGAAAAAGAGGATACATATCTAACATAGAGCACACATAATTGAAGGCCAAAACTCTTTTCACAGGCCTCAATGCTATTTAATTCAAAGATTCACTATTTCAGAATTTAAACATTTCCAATGTTAATTATTTATAAGAAATCATTGTTGTTACTCATTTATCTTAAACAGCTAACACCCAGTGACAAAGCCAATCATACTGATAGGCTTTAGGCGTATGTCAGTTGCTGTGCAATTTATCTGGATAACATTACATCTTAGAGAGAAACCAAAATGCCGGTCTGATGGCACACTATAGGAATCACAGAAATGTATTTGGCATGTTCCTTTATAGAGAGCACCCACTTTTTTTCATCTCCCTTAAAGACCTGTCTGCACATATTTCCATATGACTGGTTACAGCTAGCATCTTAGGGTGCTTCTCAAAGTCTGGTTAGAGCATATTTGTCCAAAGTTAATGCTGCATGCAGTGCAAGACACTTGGCAAGCATACATTTTAAAGGGCTAAAGTTGTAATGCAGAACAATTTACACATTACAGTAACTGTTGAACAAATTAATGCAAGAAGATATGGGGCAGTTTTTAATGTGTTTAATATTTCAAGACTATACGTTCCCACTGCTTAATAAGCCTTGCTTTATTGCTTCATTCATTTGCTTTAAAATGCACCATTCGCCATTTATTTTTCATTTCTTTCTCAGGAGAGGGACTCCTCTAGCCCCCAGGTTTGTCCATAGAACTTGTTCACATCGCTTGCTATATAAAAATCATACCCAATGTTTATGCCACACCACTTTCAAATGTCACCAGCCACCACTGTATTTCACTGGGCAGAGGATATTCTTTTTCATATTGTAGGTATACTTGTGTTTGTAGTGTAGAGTCAAATATGTAGTCTACATCAGTTGCTGGTAGCATATTGGCCCACTGTATCCATCTTGGATGTAAGGCTTTCATTTTAGGAATGCTAGCCTTTGTGACAACCTCTAAGGCTGGAATGAGAGTCACGACAATAATGCATTTTCCCTGAGCCAACGATCTTTCTGTCACCCCAGCTGTCTGACCGGCAGTCAGTACTTTTTCTGTAGGTGCAAAACGCATTTCAGCATTGGAGTATAGATGCGATTTATATGCTATTGGTACAGTTGTCACCCTTGTTGAAAGTGGTATATGTGTATCCTGTGGTTCCCGCACCTACGTGGACTACCAAGTTTGTTGTGTTTACATGTGTATGTAAGTGTTTTGAAGCTAGCATGCCAGCTTGTATTGCACACAAAATCTTTGTGTGTTCTGGTGTTCAATGTGTGCTTGAGAAGTCTGGATGGATCAGTTTATAAAATGGTTTTGCCCGTTGTGCATAATCTTATATGTATGTTCTACCAAAACCTACAAGCAATTGTAACCTTTTTATTGAGGTTGGCAGTTGTAAAAGCGAGCACTTCTCTAAGAATTGTGGAGTTAAGCTTTTGTCTTCATTTGACAATTAGTATCCCAAGAACAGGACACTGAGATAAGAAATTTTTGATTTTTTAAAATTGAATTTGTATCCACCCATAGCAAATCCCAGGATTATGCGATCTACTCTGATCAGATGGGCATCTAAGTCATCATCCGTAAGGTATATGTCATCGAAATAGGATAATGCTTCATTGTCCATTCTTTGTAACAGTTCTGTTACACGGGCTGAGAACAAACCTGGGCTGTTCTTGTATCCTTGTGCCAAACTACAGATTTGTTTTTGGGGCTCTTCACTTGGGGGCTGGTATGCCACCAATTTGCCACAACTCTTTAGGCAGATAACATGAAACCTACTGAGGTGGGGAACCTAGTATATCTCATGATTGGGGAGGATGTTATATGTTATGTTACGTTATGCAGATTTGTAGAGCGCATTATAACCTGGCAGGGTATCCTGGCACTGCGCAGGTGTGAGTCTAGGCACACCTAAGGCCTCGTGGAGTACTTGAAAAACCAGGGTCTTCAGCTTCTTGTGACATTCGAGAAGTGAGGAAGAGGCTCTATTGTGTAGTGGCAGGTCATTCCACACTTCAGGAGCGATGTAGGGGAAGGCTCGACCTGTGAATCTGTTTACTGTATGCGTGGGATTTGTGCAAGTAGGTATCCAGGTGAGAGGAGGTGTCTGGAAAGTTTTTGAAAGCAGATGCGATTGTTGAGGTATGCTGGCCCAGTGTTATGTAGTGCCTTCAAAGCATGGGTGAGAAGTTTGAATTGTGCTTGTTTGTGAATGGGGAGCCGGTGGAGCTCCTTCAGGTGTGGCGTGATTTGAGTGCAACGTGGGAGTTTGGGAGTCATTCTAGCCGCAGAGTTCTGAATGGTCTGGAACCTTTTCGGTACCTTTTTTTGTTGATCCCGGCATAGAGGGTGTTCCCGTAGTCCAGCTTGCTTGTAACGAGGGCATATGTGACGGTTTTGAGGGTGCTGATTGGGAACCATTTAAAAATCTTCCTCAGCATCTTATGGGTATGAAAGCATATGAGGCAGTGACAGCATTGACTTGGGGGGTCATGTTGAGTTTTCTGTTGATGATGATCCTGAGGACTTCGCATAGGTGGTGGGGGGGTGTTGGTCTTAGCTCTCTTGGCTACTAGGTGGAGTCTCACGGTGCCGTGTTCTTCCCCAAGACCACAATTTTGATCTTGCCAGTGTTCAGCTTTAGACAGTTGTTCTTCATCCAGTGGGCGATATCAGTCAATCAGGCATTGAACCTGATCTGGGTATTGGGCGTTTTGTCCATGAGGGAGAGAATGAGTTATGTGTCGTCAGCGTAGGAGAGGACGTTGATATTGTTAGAGTGGATGATGCTGGCTAGCGGGATCATGTATGCGTTGAAGAGGGTCGGGCTGAGGGAGGATTCTTGTGGAACTTCACAGATGAGGTTGTGGGGATCCTAGGTGTACGGAACCAGTCTTACTAACTTTATCCTTTCAGTCACGAAGGAGCAGATCCAACGGAGTGGGTTTCCTTAGATTCCAATGGCGTGTAGGCATTGGATACGGTGGGAGACTGTGCCAAATGCAGAAGAGAGGTCCAGGAGGATGAGGGCTGCGGTGTCTCCTCTGTCCCGAGCCATGCAGAAGTCATCTGTCACAGCGATGAAGGCAGTTTCCGTGCTATGGTTGGATCTGAAACCAGCCTGAGTGGTGTTGAGGAGTTGGTAGTCGTTGAGGTGTTCAATGAGGTGTCTGTTGATGATTTTCTCTAAGATCATGGCTGGGAATGGTAGCAGGGAGATCGGTCTGTAGTTGGCGAGTGTTGAAGGGCAACAGAGGGTTTCTTCAGCAAAGGCAGGACAGTTGTGTATTTCCAAGCATCTGGGAAGGTCGCTGAAGAAGTGGAGGCATTCAGAGTGGGTGTGAGCATTGCGCTGATGGGTTGCAGTTTTCTGGGATAGGCGTGGGGGAGGCAGAGGTCTGATGGGGTCCCTGAGTGCATTGACTTCATGGTGTTGGCAGTTTCCTCTGGAGTGATGACAAGCCATATGGTTAGCATTGGTTCTTTGGATAAGATCGGGAGGCGTTTGGTGAGGTCTATCGGGTCTGGACGAAGTTGCTGTAAATAGCAATGATTTTGTTGCTGAAGAATTGAGAGAGATTGTTGCAGAGGTCCTGCAAAGGAGTGATCGAGTTGCAGGCGGCCGATGTTGAGGTGAAATCTTTTACAACGGTGAGGATTTCTTTGCTTCCGTTGGTGCTGGCATCGATACTGTCTGCCAGAGCGGTAGCGTCTCAGTGTGAATTTGAACGTGCTCCTGTCTGCATTGTCCTGGCTCATTCTCCATTTGCACTCTGGTTGTTTGCTGTGGCCTTTTATCAGTCTTAGTTCCTCTGTGTACCAACTGGCCTGGGGTCTAGATCTTGTTGTATTGTTGTGTTTGAGTGAGAGTGTCGGCGCAGAAGGTGATCCAATTGTTGAAATCCTTGATGGCTTTGAGAAGGCTGTTGCTGTGTTCGCGCTGGTGGGTGTTAGGAGCAGTGTTCCAGTCCTTGTCAATAATGCTGTTTTTTCGGTGGGGTGGTCTGCTATTGGTGCGCGTGCTTTGGACTGGGACAGGGATTCTGAACTTGACAAGGGTGTTGTCTTTCCAGGGAACTGGTGTGGGCTTGTCAACTCGAACGTTGCCGAAGTTGGTGAAAATATGGTCCAGGAGGTGTTTGGCGACGGGGGTAGGTCTGTTACTCGTTGGGTGAGGCCCAGGCTTCCAAGGGCTTCAATGTGGGCTCTTGAGTTGGGGTTGGCGTGGTCTCTTCAGGTCGAAGTTCAGGTCTCTGTGTAGGATGTAATTGCTAGCATCGAGGGTGAGTAGTGCGACGAAGTCCCTGATTGTGTCAGTGAAGTTGGTGGGCGGTCCCAGTGGTCTGTAGATGAGAGTGCCACTTAGGGTGAATTTGGCTGTGATACAGACTTGGAACAACAGGTGTTCCATGTTGTAGGATGATGTATCCATGGATGTGGTGCAGTTGATGTGTAGTCTGTCGTGCGTGGCAATATTGTAGCCAGGGGGAATGGATGTGGCAATGTCAGGTGCGGATGCAGGATTCAGCCATGTTTCTGTGAGAAAAGTAGTTCAGGGGCATTGTCGTGCAGTGGGTCCAGATCTCTGTGACATGTTTGGTGAATGAGCGGGTTTTGAGGAGTATAAATGCGAGTGTGTAGTGCTGTGTGGGTGTTTTCAGAACTGTGTGAGTGTCAGAGAGTGGGGTGTTGAGTGCTGTCCATGGGGTGAGTGTTGGGTGCCGATAAGTGCATGAAAACTTGCAGGAAGCACAGAAGAATGCTCCCTCTGTGTTGTGCGGCGAGGCAGCAGCGTGCCGAGCAGTGGCCTGGGTTTATGGTGAGGAGGATAGCGGCATAATAGCAGTGGGATGGGGAGGACACAGGTTCCTGGTGCTGTGCAAATCCACTGCATGTCCACTCTGTGGCAGCCATTAAGTAGGTCCTGGGAGGCAAGTGATGTCACTTCCTGCGCAGATGGATGATGGGGATCCAGTGATGTCACTTCCTTTGCAGATAAATTATGGGAAATCCAGTGATGTCACTTCCTATGCATATGGATGATAGAAATGACTCCTCTTGCCTGTAGAGCTTGTACAACAGGTGTTCCATGTTGCAGGATGATGTGTCCATGAATGTAGTGCAGCTGATGGTGTTTTGTGGAGGATGGCAATTCCATCTCCGAGCTTGTGAATTCTGACATGCTCGGCAATCTTGTAGCCAAGGGGTATGACTGTGGCGAAGTCAGGTGCTGATGCAATGTTCAGCCAGGTTTCTGTGACAAAAAGTAGTCAGGGGAATTGTCGTGCAGCAGGTCCCACATCTCTGTGGCGTGTTTGGTGAATACGCGGGTGTTCAGGAGCATGCATACGAGTGTGGAGTGTTGTGTGGGTGGTTGCAGGACTGTGTGAGTGTCAGAGTGGAGTGTTAAGTGCTGTCCATACAGTCAGTGTCGAGTGTTGTTACATGCATGAAAACTTGCAGGAAGCAGATGAGAATGCTCCCTCCCAGTTGTGCAGTGCAGTGAAGCAGCAGTGTATTGCACTGCGGCCAGGGTTTATGGCACAGAGGGTAGCAGCATGGTAGCAGCGGGATAGGGAGGACCAGGGTTGCGGGTGCTGTGCACGTCCGCTGCGCGTCCATACTAAGGCAGCCATTAAGTAGGTCCTGAGAGGGCAGAGGAGTGATGTCACTTCCTGTGACCCTTGACTCTTGATCCTGCGACCCTTGACCCTGCTTGGTAGGTCGCTCCCCCTCCGCACAGCTCCGCCTGTGTGTCCCTGCCTCAGCTGCTGCTGCTGAGGAAGTTCGAGGCCCTCCT
The DNA here is from genome assembly GCA_963921515.1 of Calotriton arnoldi. Classification (NCBI taxonomy): domain Eukaryota; kingdom Metazoa; phylum Chordata; class Amphibia; order Caudata; family Salamandridae; genus Calotriton; species Calotriton arnoldi. Next base: position 1,411,050 of record CAWUFW010004105.1, read on the forward strand.
CCACCCGCAGGCTCCCACCTGCGCCTCATCCCTGCCTGGTGGCCAGTGGTAGGCCGTAGGTTTGTATCTCTTTACTTGCTGTTATTGTCTGCCTTATTGTATCCTTGTTTGCCTCCTATTGTATCCTTGTTTGCCTTTTTTGCCTTTACTGTTTGCCTTCTGTTCCCCTCGTTGCCCCCATGTGTTTGAGCCCGTTTTGCCTTCTGTTCCCCTCATTGCCCCCGTGTGTTTGAGCCCTTTTTGCCTTCTGTTCCCCTCATTGCCCCTGTATTTCTGTGCCTTCTGTGCCCATTTTTGCCTTCTGTACCCCTCGTTGCCCCCGTGTTTTTGAGCCCGTATTGCCTTCTGTTCCCCTCGTTGCTCCTGTATTTCTGTGCCTTCTGTGCCCATTTTTGCCTTCTGTACCCCTCGTTGCCCCCGTGTTTTTGAGCCCGTTTTGCCTTCTGTTCCCCTCGTTGCTCCTGTATTTCTGTGCCTTCTGTGCCCATTTTTGCCTTCTGTACCCCTCGTTGCCCCTGTGTTTTTGAGCCCGTTTTCCTTCTGTTCCCCTCGTTGCTCCTGTATTTCTGTGCCTTCTGTGCCCATTTTTGCCTTCTGTTCCCCTCGTTGCCCCTGTATTTCCGTGCCTTCTGTGCCGATTTTTGCCTTCTGTACCCCTCGTTGCCCCCGTGTTTTTGAGCCCATTTTTGCCTTCTGCTCCCTTCGTTGCCCATTTTTGCCTTCTGTTCCCCTCGTTGCCCCTCACCGCTCCCGCTCCAGCCGCTGCGTCCCCGCCCCCCTGACCGCCCATTCGCTGCCCCTGCCCTGCCTCCCAGCAGCTCCTCCCTCCCACCTCCCCATATATGGCGGCCGCTGCGCGGTGAGGAGAGCGACCCTTGACCCTGCTTGGTAGGTCGCTCCCCCTCCGCACAGCTCCGCCTGTGTGTCCCTGCCCCAGCTGCCGCTGCTGAGGAAGTTCGAGGCCCTCCTCCACCCGCAGGCTACCACCTGCGCCTCATCCCTGGTGGCCAGTGGTAGGCCGTAGGTTTGTATCTCTTTGCTTGCCATTATTGTCTGCCTTATTGTATCCTTGTTTGCCTCCTATTGTATCCTTGTTTGCCTTTTTTGCCTTTACTGTTTGCCTTCTGTTCCCCTCGTTGCCCCCGTGTGGTTGAGCCCGTTTTGCCTTCTGTTCCTCTCGTTGCCCCCGTGTGTTTGAGCCCTTTTTGCCTTCTGTTCCCCTCGTTGCCCCTGTATTTCTGTGCCTTCTGTGCCCATTTTTGCCTTCTGTACCCCTCGTTGCCCCCGTGTTTTTGAGCCCGTATTGCCTTCTGTTCCCCTCGTTGCTCCTGTATTTCTGTGCCTTCTGTGCCCATTTTTGCCTTTTGTACCCCTCGTTGCCCCCGTGTTTTTGAGCCCGTTTTGCCTTCTGTTCCCCTCGTTGCTCCTGTATTTCTGTGCCTTCAGTGCCCATTTTTGCCTTCTGTACCCCTCGTTGCCCCTGTGTTTTTGAGCCCGTTTTGCCTTCTGTTCCCCTCGTTGCTCCTGTATTTCTGTGCCTTCTGTGCCCATTTTTGCCTTCTGTACCCCTCGTTGCCCCTGTGTTTTTGAGCCCGTTTTGCCTTCTGTTCCCCTCGTTGCTCCTGTATTTCTGTGCCTTCTGTGCCCATTTTTGCCTTCTGTTCCCCTCGTTGCCCCTGTATTTCCGTGCCTTCTGTGCCGATTTTTGCCTTCTGTACCCCTCGTTGCCCCCGTGTTTTTGAGCCCATTTTTGCCTTCTGCTCCCTTCGTTGCCTATTTTTGCCTTCTCTTCCCCTCGTTGCCCCTCACCGCTCCCGCTCCAGCCGCTGCGTCCCCGCCCCCCTGACCGCCCATTCGCTGCCCCTGCCCTGCCTCCCAGCTGCTCCTCCCTCCCACCTCCCCATATATGGCGGCCGCTGCGCGGTGAGGAGAGCGACCCTTGACCCTGCTTGGTAGGTCGCTCCCCCTCCCCACAGCTCCGCCTGTGTGTCCCTGCCCCAGCTGCCGCTGCTGAGGAAGTTCGAGGCCCTCCTCCACCCGTAGGCTACCACCTGCGCCTCATCCCTGGTGGCCAGTGGTAGGCCGTAGGTTTGTATCTCTTTGCTTGCCGTTATTGTCTGCCTTATTGTATCCTTGTTTGCCTCCTATTGTATCCTTGTTTGCCTTTTTTGCCTTTACTGTTTGCCTTCTGTTCCCCTCGTTGCCCCCGTGTGGTTGAGCCCGTTTTGCCTTCTGTTCCTCTCGTTGCCCCCGTGTGTTTGAGCCCTTTTTGCCTTCTGTTCCCCTCGTTGCCCCTGTATTTCTGTACCTTCTGTGCCCATTTTTGCCTTCTGTACCCCTCGTTGCCCCCGTGTTTTTAAGCCCGTTTTGCCTTCTGTTCCCCTCGTTGCTCCTGTATTTCTGTGCCTTCTGTGCCCATTTTTGCCTTCTGTACCCCTCGTTGCCCCCGTGTTTTTGAGCCCGTTTTGCCTTCTGTTCCCCTCGTTGCTCCTGTATTTCTGTGCCCATTTTTGCCTTCTGTACCCCTCGTTGCCCCCGTGTTTTTGAGCCCGTTTTGCCTTCTGTTCCCCTCGTTGCTCCTGTATTTCTGTGCCTTCTGTGCCCATTTTTGCCTTCTGTTCCCCTCGTTGCCCCTGTATTTCCGTGCCTTCTGTGCCCATTTTTGCCTTCTGTACCCCTCGTTGCCCCCGTGTTTTTGAGCCCATTTTTGCCTTCTGCTCCCTTTGTTGCCCATTTTTGCCTTCTGTTCCCCTCGTTGCCCCTCATCGCTCCCGCTCCAGCCGCTGCGTCCCCTGCGGCCCCGCCCCCCTGACCGCCCATTCGCTGCCCCTGCCTTGCCTCCCGCCTCCCAGCTGCTCCTCCCTCCCACCTCCCCATATATGGCAGCCGCTGCGCAGCCGCGCCGCTGGCGCGTCGAAGGAGCACCTAAGGCAAGCCCGTCTGCGCCCGTCCGCGCCTGGACCGCGCCCAGCGCCAGAACCCATGGTCCCCGCGCCTGCCACGATGCCCGGCTCCGCTATGACTCCAGCACCCTCCAAGCACTCAACACCGGACGACGATCACGCACCTGCTTCCTGGCCGCCCCGAAGAGCACCCAAGGACCCTTCTCCTGCCGGAACTGCAGCTTCACCCGCTCCGCCCGCAAACACGCCGTCGAACTCTGGGACCTACTCGACTCAACCTCCCCTGACGTCGCATTCCTGACGGAGACCTATCTGACCCCTCCTCGGCACCCGACATCGCCATTGCCGTCCCGGAAGGCTACAAGATCTCCCGCAGGGACCGCACCAACGGAGTAGGAGGAGGAATCGCCATCGTCCACAGGAACACTCTCAGAGTCTCGACCAACAACGACGACACACTCAGCACCGCCGAACAACTGCACTTCCAGATCCATACCGACCCCAACACCACCCTCAGAGGAACCCTCGTCTACAGACCCCCCGGACCTCGACCACAGTTCAGCGACTCCATCACCGACTTCGTCAGCCCTCACGCCCTCGCCTCCACGGACTACATCCTCCTCGGGGACCTGAACTTCCACCTCGAGAACAACAACAACACCAACTCTACCACCCTGATCGACAACCTCGCCAACCTCGGACTCAGACAACTCGTCACAACTCCCACCCACTCCGCCGGCCACACGCTTGACCCTATCTTCTCCGCAAGCTCCCACGTCACCTTCAGTCACACCACCGAACTCCACTGGACCGACCATCGCTGCATCCACTTCACCTTCCAGAAAGCCACCACGCACCACCGCACCCAACAGATGCCTCGCTCCTGCTGGAGCAAAGTCACCGAAGACCAGCTAACCACCACTCTAGCCCGGCGCCCACCAGCCGACTCCACCGACCCCGACACCGCCGCCCGCAACCTCAGACAGTGGATCGACGACTGCGCCAACACCCTCGCCCCGCTCAAGAAACACCCCAACAGCCACACCAGCAAGAAAGCCAGCTGGTTCACTGAAGACCTCCGGGCCTCCAAGCAATCCTGCCAAAAGCTAGAGAAGAACAGGCACCACGAACAAACACCGGACAGCTACGCTGCCCACAAGAACGCCACCCGCAGACACCATCACCTCATCAGATCCGCCAAAAGGGCCTCCTTCAAAGACCGCCTAGACAACAACGCACACAACAGCAAAGAGCTCTTCAACATCGTGAAGGAACTCTCTAACCCTAGCTCCAACACCAACGACATCCCACCTTCGCAAGACCTATGCAACTCGCCTTCTTCCATCGCAAGATCGCTGACATCCACGACAGCTTCAACACCACGATCGCCCCGACAACCACTGAGATCCCCGCCCCCACGACCAACATCCGCACCAACCGCCTGCTCTCCTGGACCAACATAAACGACGACGACACCATCAAGATCATGAACACCATCCACTCCGGATCTCCGTCAGACCCATGCCCACACCACATCTTCAACAAAGCCAGCACCACCATCGCACCCCATCTCCGGAAAGCCATCAACATCTCCTTCGAGACAGCAACCTTCCCAGATAGCTGGAAGCACGCCGAGATCAACGCCTTACTCAAGAAACCCAAGGCGGACCCCAAGGACCTCAAGAACCTCCGGCCCATCTCCCTACTCCCGTTCCCGGCGAAGGTCATCGAGAAGACCGTCAACAAACAACTGACCCGCTACCTCGAGGAGAACAGCATCCTGGACCCGTCCCAGTCTGGGTTTCGCAGCAACCACAGCACCGAAACTGCCCTCATTGCCGCCACCGATGACATCAGGACCCTGCTAGACAACGGAGAGACCACGGACCTCATCCTCCTGGACCTGTCAGCCGCCTTCGACACGGTATGCCACCACACACTACGCACACGCCTCCACGACGCCGGAATCCAAGAGAAGGCCCTGGACTAGACCACCTCCTTCCTCTCCGGCAGAACACAGAGCGTCCGCCTCCCCCCCTTCCGCTCCGAGGCCACCAAGATCATCTGCGGCATACCCCAGGGCTCATCCCAACGCTGTTCAACATCTACATGGCACCACTCGCCCACGTCGCCCGACTGCACGACCTCAACATCATCTCTTACGCCGATGACACCCAGCTGATTCTCTCCCTCACCAAAGACCCCCACACCGCCAAAACAAACCTCCACAAAGGAATGAAGGCCGTCGCCGAATGGATGAGGAACAGCCGACTGAAGCTGAACTATGACAAGACGGAGGTCCTCATCCTCGGATCCACCCCCTCGGCCTGGGACGACTCCTGGTGGCCGACCGCACTGGGAGCAGCCCCAATACCCACCGACCACGCACGCAACCTAGGAGTCATCCTCGACTCCACCCTCTCCATGACTAAGCAGGTCAACGCCGTCTCTTCCGCCTGCTTCAACACCCTCCGCATGCTCCGCAAGATCTACAAGTGGATCCCCACCGAAACGAGAAGAACGGTCACCCAGGCCCTCGTCAGCAGCAGGCTGGACTACGGAAACGCCCTCTACGCTGGAGCCTCTGCCAAACTCCTGAAACGGCTGCAATGCATCCAGAACGCCTCTGCACGCCTGATCCTCGACATCCCTCGCCGCAGCCACATCACCCCTCACCTGAGAAACCTGCACTGGCTCCCCGTCAACAAGAGGATAACCTTCAAGCTCCTCACCCACGCACACAAGGCACTGCACAACACCGGACCTGCGTACCTCAACAGACGACTCAGCCTCTACACCCCCGCCCGCCAGCTTCGCTCCGCCGACCACGCCCTCGCCATAATACCCCGCATCCGAAGAGCGACCTCCGGCGGCAGATCCTTCTCCCACCTCGCTGCCAAAACCTGGAACACCCTCCCCATCCGCCTACGGCAGACCCAAGACCTGCTGACCTTCAGAAGTCTCCTGAAGACCTGGCTCTTCGAGCAGTAGCAGCACCCCTCCCCCCCCTCAGCGCCTTGAGACCCTCACGGGTATGTAGTGCGGTCTACAAATGCTATGATTGATTGATTGATTGATTGATTGTGCAGATGGATGATGGGAACTTCTATAATGTCACTTCCTTTGCAGACGGATGATGGGAAATCCAGTGTTGTCACTTCCTGTGCTGATGGGTGATAGAATTGACTCCTCTTGCTTGGCTACTTCTTTAAAAGACAGTTTTGGTGGGAAACCAGTGATTTCACTTCCTGTGCAGATGGATGATGGAAATATTAATGTAAATAAATGTATTACCCAACCTTTTTCAATGTTGCCAGTCCCTATACCAACAGTGAAATTGCTAACTATGCAGAGCAAGTTGATACATTTCGTTTGGGTATGGGAATAGGGCACAACTAAGCAAAAAAAAAAATCCTGCTGCAAGAAGAAAGGGACTTACCTTCCTCATGATTAAGAAATACTATAGAGCAGCATAAAATGGGCTGTCAGAAAAATTGATAAAAAGGTGTTTAAAAATGGATCAATCAATGGCAGGATGGTCCATCTGGTATTTAGCATGGCTACCAAAACAAAGGTGTCCACAGAATGCATATACAAAGGCTACTATAAAAACGTTTTTGGAAACTTGGGAGCATATGACCAGAAGCGGAAGACTGACATCTTTTGGAAGGGAATGCCCCTACATTGTTCCAAGAAGCGTGCACCACTGCCCTAAGTTTTCTAAAGCCGTATCTGAGCATTTTTGTGACTTTTGACTCTGCAGACATGAAAATCATGCATATATTCTGAGGTTTAGTTTTCAATTAACCAACCGACCAAAGGCAGGGCTACGCACACACACCTGCTCAGCACCAGGATACGCTCGTGAGTGAAAGTGCGCTTTACAAATAAACATAACAGTGCCTGTGAAAATGGAGTCAGACCCAGAGTGGGGCTCTGTGGTCTGGAGGAGCACACCAATAACACCACTCTTTTAGTTGGGAGCAACTGAAGTCCTCTTTTGGGACTGGGAAACATTGGCTGGTGGCAGGAAAAATCATGGTAGTGGGGAAAGATCTTTTCTCTGTGGCCTCCCAGTCTCTCTTGCTAAAGAAAGGTTTCTGTCAGTGCCTTTTTACCCAAGCCCTTCACTTCATCCATATAGGGGCATGGATGGCACATGAAACTCTGTAAATATATGGCAGAGTGAGCAGGAGTAAGAGTGTGTAGGAAAAGGACTCTTGTGGACATGGTTATCCCCCACATTTTGCCTGGAAATTGATGTAGTTTTGACTGGAAATGCACAGGGTCCCTTCCAACCAGGTCCCCTGTGCCAGATCTCCTTCCCTAAACTGTACCTTTTGTTTCCACAATTGGCAGCCCTTTAGCTCACATATAAGTCCCTTGTAAAAGGTACCCCTGGTATTAAGGGCCTTGTGGTTAAAGAGGGCTCCTAAGGGCTGCAGCACAAATTGTGCCACCCTAAGGGACTCCTTACCAAGCACATTCCTGTGTGCCATGCCTATAGACACCGCATGAGATAAAGGAAAGACACCCCTCTAGCAGGCCTCAGCCCTAAGGCAGGGTGCCCTATATCTCATGTGAGGGCATATCTGCATAAGCAGATATGCCCCTGCAATATCCTTGTCAATTCCAGGATATTTTAAGTGACTAGGGAAGCCATAGTAAGTACATGGGCTGAACACTCATCATTACTAGTTCCCCAGCTACATGATGGCTTCACTGAAATATGGGATGTTTGGTACCAAACATCTCAGCATAAACCTGCACTGATTCCAGTGTCAGATTTATTAAAAAGTGCACACAGAGGACCCCTTAGAGGGGTCCCCTGAAACCTACCAATCCTAAGTGTGGTCAACGACTGGCCTGAGCCAGCCTGATACCACCAGACAGTGTTCTGACCTCCTGGGGAGAGTGCCTGCGCACTCTGAGACTGAGAACAATGCCTTTCCTGGGTGGAGGTGTTCGCACCTCCCCTGGTCAGGAAGAGCCATCCGCGGCGGGGAGCTTCAAAAGCCTTGCTGCCTTTGTAATGCGACCCCAGCCTCTCCTGTTAGAGGGAGCAGGCTTCCTTCCTGTCCTCACCCCCTTTTTGGCTGGAGGATTGGTGGGAAAACATAGAAAGAAAAGGAGGTGGGCCCCCCTCTGCCAACTTCTCCCCTCAGGTGCTGGAGGCGAGGTGAAGTACACTTTTTAGTGCACACCATCTTGAAGATGGTGGGACTCCTCCAATCAGGATCAGGGATATGCCCGCCCCCCACTGGGGTGAGCATTTAGAGGGTATAGTCACCTGGCACTCCCTTTAAATGCCCCTAAATGTAGTATTTAGGAGGCCCCCTGAAACCTCAACTTCAGCTCCTGATGACCTAAGGAGGTGTGACCCCCTCTGTCAACTCCACCCCTTAAGTGCTGGAGGCGAGGTGAAGTTCACTTTATAGTGCCCATCATCTAGAAGATGGTGGGACTCCTCCAATCAGGATCAGGGATAAGCCCACCCCCCACTAGGGTGAGCATTTAGAGGGTGTAGTCACTTGGCACTCCCTTTAAATGCCCCTAAATATAGTATTTACGTGGCCCCCCTGAGACCTGAACTTTAGTTCCTGATGACCTAAGGAGAGCAGGACACCACAGTCAAACCAGCAGAGAAGACTACAGAGAACTACTGACTTAGCCCCGGCCCTACTGGCCTGTATGCAGCCATCAATGATCCTGGGCCAAAGGGCGACTTGTCCTGATGCCCAGCGACCTGCAGAAACTTGAGAGGACTGCCTGCCTTTGATAAAGACCAAGATCTCCCTAGAGCAGCGGACCTGTTCACAAAGCAACCATCTTCAAAGTAAAGACTCTGTGACCTGAAGAACCGTGAAGCCTGCCCCGGCTCCACCTTCGCACCCGACACCTCCAGCCCGAGTCCAAGTGGCCCACCGGTTCCAGCAAGGTTCCCCATCGCTCCAGAGCCCGAGTCCACCGTGAGCTGATCTTTCCCGGACTCCCCAACGTCACCTGCAGCCCCTGCACAGAGACACCGCCAACCGCGACATGCTCTGGAAAGCCGTTTCTGACACCAAAAGGCACCCTTGCACCTGTCCGCCCTGGACCATGGTAAAAAGGAGTCCCTACGTCACTGAGCATCGCAACGTACCTGCCCATCTGTTGGTTTCCTTCGACCAGTCTCCTGGCCTGAGCCTGCAGCCCTGGTCCTATTGGGCCTTTCTCCATTGCTTTGCATTGGGCACCCAACAGTGTTTTGGCACCCTGCTCCTGGCAGCCCCTGTGCCGCTGGTGGTGTAGTGTCGGTGCTGCCGTGGGCCCAGTCTAGTGTTAACCTCAACCCCTGGAGACTGGCCCTCCAAGCCACTGCTAACTACCTGTAAGCAGCCTCTGTCCGATTGCTCAGTCCCCATTGATTTGTATTGGGCGCCCGACCTCGAACTTGCACCCTGCAACCGGCCGCCCCTGTGCTGCTGCTGGTGTACTACTGGTGCTGAACTAAACCTTGCCCAATACTGATCTTAACTTCCAAAGACTAGTCTTGTAAATCAATGTTACCTATATGTATGCTGAATGTTTTCTTCCTCCCTTAGGTTAACATTGCAAAGTCTGAAAATTGCACTGTGTCCACTTTTAATATTGAAAAGTATTTCTATTGCAAAAATTTACCTGAGACAAAGTTCTGTAGTTCTACTAAATAAATATAACCAAGTATTATTTTTATAAATTGGTCTCAGATTTATTCATTGAGTATGTGTCTCATTTATTGCCCCTGTGTGTACAACAAATGCTTAACACTGCCCTCTGATAAGCCTATGCTCGCCCACACTGCCTCAACAGAGAGCATTAGTATCATCTACTTTAGCCTCTGGGGATCCACTGGACACTGCACACTTACCTCTTTTTTAGCCAGCTTCCTACAAAGTGTATTTGTGACTGCGGGCACACATGAATCCATTTTGGATCTCATTTGTCTTTCGACAAACAGGTATTTCTAGTGCCATTTTGACAGAACAAATTCTGAGAAAGATTATGCCTTTTATTCCATTGGAGCTGAGGAAATTAGTAGTAACCGCCATTACCCTTTCCAAAATAGATTACTGCAATGGTCTGTACATCAATCTATAGAAACGGCTCCTTAATAAGTTACAGATCCTGCAGAATTCGGCGGCCTGTCTACTGCACGGAATACCCAGACACAATTCAGCCTCTAAGGCATTACTGGAGCTCCATTGGCTGCCAGTAAAGAAGAGAATATACTTTAAAGCACTGTGCATCACCTTTAAAGCCTTACATGATGAAGGTCCTGGCTATTTTAAAAAGAAATTTGTTAGATACACTCCTTCGAGGTCACTTCGGTCCTCTTCAGCAGGCAACCTCATAGTACCTAACTTTAAACGAGTTTGCTGGGGGGGAAGAAGTTTTATTTATGGCACAACCAAACAGTGGAACACCTTACCTCTTCATTTAAAGACCAGTCCATCCCTGTCTGTTTTTAGAAAGAATCTTGAAACTTGGCTTTTTAACCTATAGTTCCCAAGCTGGGTTCATTGTTTTTATCCTTCTGTGTTAGGCTAGCACCAAGACGCCCTCGGGCAATCAGGCGCTTTATAAAACTTATTTTCATTTCCTTCATTTCATTTACATGAGTGGTTCACAAAATAGAGAATGGATAGAGCTTGCCAGAGAGGGGAAATAGTTTGAAAGTAAACCCCAAAACATTCCTAAAGCCCTTTGAAGTGGACCGGGCTCATGTGAATAAAAGGAGGGAGACAGCTACCCCTTTGCAATGTAAGGATAGCCTCTGCACATACCTGCTCCATTCTTAACGGAGGTGAGCACAGATGGGGTTTGAAGGAAGTTCAGCTTCTTATGTGCCATTCATCTTGCAGGCCCTTGGCTCCATCCTCCTGCCTATATTTACAAAACAATAACATGTAGCAGACATAGCAGATGTAGCTAGATGTGTAGTGAAATACACTCTCTGAAGCCAGAGTACCAACAAGTAAGGATAGGGGAATAAAAAATTATAGTATTCCAAGCTTGTATAAATGTGGTATCATGGGCCAGATGTACGACCATTCTGTTTTGCATGTCACAAATTGCTATTATTTGCGACTTGCAATTTGCGACTCGCGAAACAGAATGTACTAATGTGTCTCAGACACATTTAGTGATTCCCAGTGTGGTTGCAAATGACCTGCCTCATCAATATTCATCAGGCAGGTCACAATTTGCGACCCATTGTCAATGGGCTACAATCACAGGGATGGTGGCCTGCTGGGGACAACAGACCACCATATCTGTGCTTGTTTTTTAAATCAACGTTTTTTTCCAAATGCAGTCTGTTTTCCTTAAAGAAAAATGGAATGCATTTAAAAGAAAAAATGTAAACGTTTTCTTTTAATTTTGCAAGGGCAGGCAGTGGTCAGTGAGACCACTCCCTGCTCTTAAAAAATATTTTTGCTGCCAAACACAAAGGGGAACGGGTAGGGCGACCCAGGGAAGGTTCCTAGCTGCAAGAAGGGGTAGTTCATGGAGTCAGAGGTAGCTCTACGGAGCTCGGAAGAGACTATGATGAGGCTTGCATGCACCACTAGGGAAGCTCTCGAATGGGATAGCCTGGTTACTGGTAACAATGGCCTTCTGACTGTCTTGTAGTAAATATGTAAATATCTTGTTTGAAATCTTTATATGTATGGTATTGTGCTAATGGTAGACTAACGTAATTTTCTTTAGACAAGGATAAAGCTGTAGTTGGGCATTGATTTAGTACATGCTGACTATATTATCAATCAATCAGCATTTGTAGAGCGCTGCACTGTCACCCCTGGGGGTATCTAGGCGCTGGGGTGCTAAGTCTCTGTCGAAAAGCCAAGTCTTGAGGAAACGGTGGGAAGAGGGAAGAAACAAGCAGAAAAAGGCAAAACAGAGAGCAGTAAAACGAGCGAGGAGAAAAGGCACAACAGAGGGCAGTAAAACGAGCAAGCAGAAAAGGCAAAACAGAGGGCAGAAAAACAAGAAGGAAAGGCAAAAAAGAGGGCAGAAAAATTAGAAGAAAAGGCAAAACGGGGCAGAACAATAAGCAGAAAAGGCAAAACACAGCAGAAAAACAAGCAGAAAAAGGCAAAACAAAGCAGAATAAGGCAAAACAAAGGGCAGAAAAACGAGCAGAAAGCAAAACGGAGGGCAGAAAAACGATCAGAAAAAGGCAAAACAGAGGGCAGAAAAACTAGCAGAAAAAAGGCAAAACAGAGGGCAGAAAAGGCAAAACAGAGCAAGAATCGAGCAAAGGGGGCACAAACAGAGGGTGGCAGGTAGACAGGCAGCAGAGGGTAGCAGACCATGGGCAAGCTGGACAGGAGAACTGTAGCAGGGGGAGCTGGCACGAGGAACTGCTACACTGATATGTTACACTGAGCTCTAAGTCTCTAACCCCACACCACCTCCATGGGTAAGGCTGGGATGGCTTTGCTACTCTGAGAATCAGGTGGTAATGGGGTGTCAGTGGTAAAATACTCCAGTTGACACAACTGGTGTCAGTAACCCTGTGTGCCCCAATACTTCTGACCCAGTTATCCCAACACTACTACCATTGGCAAGTACAGCACTACACTTCAACGTGTACTTCACACCACCCTTGGCTGAGGACAATGTTTGGCAGTGGCGAAAATGAGATTATAAAACCCCTGCAGATATGTTTAACTAGGGACACTTTGTGCACATTGAGCAAACTGTTGAATGCAAGGCAGAGTTTGGGGTGCAGGAGAAGGATAGATTGCTGTACCTGCAGGTAATCCCTTTACCCACCAAAGAAAGAGGCAGTCACTTGCCCGCATACTGCATATGAGAACTATGCAAGAGAATACTGGCTATACTGAGAACATTGCACAGAGATATCTTGAAAGAAGAGTGGTCAGATCTCTAAGTGCAGTTTATTATGATATATAGAAGCATAGCACATAAGGTGTCAGCATGCAAAATTATGTGTCTGTGCTGTACTATGCCACAAGGCCTGCACTAAATGTTTCCCACAGTCTTAGATCTCTGTTAGAGCTTTGGAATAGTTTATGGAACCACAAATCACATTTAGTGAGAATGCCCATTCATTAAGGTATTCTGGAAAGAGGTCTTAGGCCACGTTGAAGGGCCATTCTGCTTCCTCTTCCTGATGACCATGGCACCCTAAGTTTGAGGACTGGGTGGAAGGCGGTGGAGGGAGAGTATTTACTGTTCTTTGTAATAATCATTGTATCTCAATAAATGAGTGTCGCAAAAAGGGAGCACTCAATAGGAGTCCACAAGCCCAGGTGCCTTGGCGGGAAACTACATCTGGTTCTCATGCCCAATACACCGGAATCTTTTCTGCATGGGCACAATTGACTCTAACGTGCTATATGTGATGCCTGTTGTGAGGAGTTTGTATGGTGACATGGGTCCCATTGGACCAGGAACTCGCCACAAGTAAAGCTTGAGCTAGGAAAATTCTTGAGGTATGGACCCCAACTGCTCAATGTATTTAGATGCAGTTTCTAGCTTCTCAAGCATTGATTTCACCACCAGTTACTTCTCAATGACCCAAAGCCGCGGATGAAGCCAAAGTGGTCTGCAAGGCTCCATGGATGCAACTGAAGTGTACACAGGTTACAATGCATCAAAGGCAGGTCAGGGACAAAACAGACTCATCAACCAACAATATAGTCAATGACTCTTCCTCTAGATCCAGATAAATGCTGTAGTTTCTCCCACTAAATAGGCGCTCTGGGAAATCATGTCTTGAAGCAGCACATACCTCGCCACAGCTTGCACAGGTCCTCTCAGGCAGCTGAGTTGCTGGACTCCTTCCTGAATGCAGGTTCTCCTCTGTACAGCATAATCCAGCATCATCACTTTGACAGGGATCTCTAAGTATGGAGGGCAGACGTCCACTGGGAAGGTGGAGATGATGGCCTCTGCTGATCATCTGCCATACTTTAAATACCCGCCAATGTCTTTAAATGAATATGCTGTTTGAACTGAACTGCCTTACTATGTAAAAGCTAAACAATTGTATTTTTGAGTTTATTTCAGCTTTTATTGCCCTACACTTTCCAGTTGAAAACACAGACCATTACATTTTGAAATATATAGCTATGATTGGAGAATAACCTCTACTAAACGTAGGATTGCATTGAGTATGAACTGGAATAGTGTGAGGGATTTTTATTTTTTCTAATTGGCTTGGTGAGGAGAAGTGTAGATTGGAGAATGGTGAGTGGGAATAAAATGGGACTGTGAGAGTAGTCAGATGTTTGTGGGGAAGTATTCTTCTTGATGGTAGTCATTTTGGAAAGGTCAAAGCACTGTGGATTTAAGGTTAGAATGACGAGTAATACATTGATGAATGTGGGTTCCTGATATTAAGTTCTTTGGCTAAGTGGTTATCGGTTTCCTTATGGATTTAATGCATTTTGCATTCATGATGAGTGGTGTGTCTTATTGTAGTGATAGAGCTAGATTTCTCAAATTAAGCATTGCTTTATTTTTATGTTTCAGACAGACTGCATTTAAAATGGCACACAAATTTTGGTGCAAGTGCAAAGTGAAAAACATAAAATGAGACTTGGTCATAAATGCTTTCAGTCTGAAATGCTTGTGCTGAATTAACATGTGTTTTTGCAGTGTAGAGAAAACTCGTGCTTTCAGTGGCCTCTTTAGCTTTGAATCATGGAATGTGTTCTCTCTTCCCAGTTTCCTTTCCCTTATAAATTACACTCCCTGTACCTGTCTCAAGAGACTTTGGCTTTGTTGCATATTTAGACAATGCATATTCAGTTCATAACACATCTTTTTATAATGTGTATTAATCAACCATGCACCATCACTACACGGGGCAAAGCATTTGCATGAAAAGCTATCTAAAACATTAGAGCATGTTGCTATGAGTATGTATTAACTGTGTGCGCTTTCAAAATTTACACTAGTGCATGTTTTATGCTATGTTGTACATTGCACATTTTTGCATGTTGTGCACAAATAATAAGAAAAGCTGCTTTACATTAATAGCTTTTGCAAGGTATCATTTATACAGGGTATTAGTATGTGGGAGGTAAAACATAATGGGTTTCATTTGAAAATTAATACTCTTTTTGTGTTTATTTTGTTTTTGGGCCTAAGATAAAATGGCTGCCTGTGAATCCAGCAAGGCTGTGTATTGAATGAGAGACGCATGCGCAGAACCAGCTACATACTGCCAAGTGCCTCAAGTGAAGACCTGGTTCAAGGCCACCATGAACTGTACATTCTTGTTATCGTGCCAATGTACCAGTGTTTGTGGAATGTGTCCTTCCTGCGTGCGATATGACAGGAAGGAGGAAATAGACTGAAACATTTTTCCTAGTAAATGTTGCTAAAACATATAATTGTATTAATCATTAAGGTTTTTTTGTTAAAACTGGTGTGGGTTGGATTTGCCAATGAGAACAGGATGGTGAGACCCTCGTCATCTAAGCTATCCAATCAGGGTACAAGCTTTACTGAAAATTGCAACCTTATTAGTATAGTCAGCCAAGAATTAGAGTATAAATAATGACCTCTTTAGGGGGCTTGGGTTTTTTTTTTTTTTTAGAGGCTTTAGAAGCTTTAGCGGTGCAGTCTGAGAGCAGATTGCGTCCGAGGAGAGATAGAGGGAGGTGGGGGGCATAGGCTAGCCTTGCACGTCATATTTTTGGCAAGGTAGATCACATTCCTCTGTGGTCTGTGAAGGAGGGGCCTTTTCAGGAGCAGCGTCTCTCTGTGAACACAGAGAGGACAGATGAACAGACCAGGGCAGAGAGTGGAGCTGGATAGAACAGGATTAGATTTAGATGCTAACATTTTTAAGTTCATGCTTTGACTAATTAATTATTTTTGAAAAGATTTATTTGTTTTATGCATTTATTTCTCTTTATGGGAGATTTTTGCCAATTATTAATTATTGATTAGCCTTGCATAATTCACTCTTGAATTATATTTCCTGAACTTTCTTTGGAGAATTCTGATTGACATTTGATTGCCTCATTCCTTTCCTTTATGGAATGTTTTGTATGCAACCTATAATATGTTCTGTATTAATTCTATTTTTCCTATTTTCAATTCTGTAACCTGATTGATATTTGACTAATGAATAAAGGGTCAGAGAACTTTAACTTTTAACTAGAAAATAAAACCCTTTAAAATACTCACAACTCTCTTTATTGGCTTAAATATTAATTGCATTTTTGATTTTTCATGTTTATGTAAATCTCCTGATGGTAATATACAGTGGCAAGGGTCCAGTACCTTTGCAGCGGTAAATTAGAAGGTAAATGAGGTTTTGCATTGAGAAATTACCGTGAAATTACCGCTGCATCAGTAGCTTTTAGATGAGATCTTATTTGAGTGTCAGGGTGTGTGTGCATGTGCATACAGTGCTGAGTGAGTGAGTGTGTAGGATTAGTTTACTTGCTCAGTAGAGGTTTGAGATTGGTGTGCTTGGGTGTGTGGTCCAAGCCATTTGGTGATGTGGGTCTAGATGTTTTAAGGTATTGTGGTTGAACTAAAAGGAATTGTATGGAGAGGTTTGTGTTGAGGGAGTATACTATTGTAGTTGGTGTGGTGTGCTGAATTTAATGTTATGTTATGTTGATGCCTAGAGCGTAGCTTGTCACCCATGAGGGTATCCAAGCACTGCACAGGTGCGAAGGGGTGAAACTGAGCCTGATTACAGGCCCCCTCAGCAGGTCCTGCATGTATAGTGTTTAATTGAAGAGCCAGGTCTTCAGCTTGTTGCGGGACTCAAGAAGTGAGTCGGAGGGGGGGCGTGGCCAGCAGCCGGACATAATGGACGCACCTTGAGAGGGCTTCCGGGCCTGCGCTGCCTTCCCCCATTTCAATCCGGCATAATCCATCCCCATCTGGTGGGGGACCCATCTTCATGCTCCGGTGCGGTTGAGCTGCCGGGGGACCCCCTGCCGCTACTGGAGGTGTTTGAGTAGCCCTCCAGACTAAATTTGAGCCGGGCAGCGACAGAGGTTTGGAGACGTGGCCCGCCCTGCCCGCATGGCATCCTAGGGTGAACCCGGGCTGCAGCGATGGTGGAGGGTGGCAGGCGGCACGGCCTACGTCAGGAGCTGAAGTGGCAGTGGCCGCATTCCGGGTGGCAGGAGATTCTGCGTGGGACGGGTGCGCCCAGTTCCAGGGACCGCCTGCCATTTCTGGCCCTGCTTGAGAGCGGCGTCTCCTGCGGTGAACCCGGCGGAGGAGAGGACGGGCTGCCGGCCACGTAGACACGTTGTGGGAACAACGTCGCCAGGGTAGAGCAGCGCGGAGGCCACTTGAGGTGAGAAGCGGGAGGGCAGACATCCAGTATGGGGCGGCCCCTGAGGGGGGCGGTGAGTGGGGGTGCCCATTCTGGTCCCTCTCCCTGGACCCTGAAACTTGGGCACTCTGGAGTGGATCGCCTGTGGTGTGGGATGCGGGGAGGAAGGGGATTCCTTCCCCCCTTCCCTGGAGCATTGGAGGTCCCTGACCAGGCTTGCACACTTTTTTGGACCCAATCTGCCCGGCGGATATAGCGCTTGAGCTTCCCCCCACCACATGACCTTCAAGACAGAGCTGCGTGGGGTCCAGCCACTGGTGGTAAGGGCTGGGACCCACACACAAAGCAGCAGCACTGACAGGCCACAGGGGAGACCCTGAGGTGGGTGCTCATGGTTAATAACCCTCCCTCTTCGCTCCCTGGGTCCCCAGCCCGGCAGGCGGTGGTGAGTGACGTCGCGGAGTGGTTTCGGGCCTTTGCAGGAGGCCAGACGGCCTCTGAGACATGTCCAACCACCATGGCAGTGGGCAAAGACGTGAAAAAAACACAACAAAGCAAAATGGAGCGCTATGCCCTCCTTGCGCCCACACACAAAGACAATGGGGCCACTCCATACGAAAAGCGGCTGGATGAAGAGGCCCAGGAGCCGTCGCTACTGGAGATCATGGCGGCCATCTAAAGCATCAAGGGCTCTCTGGAACCAAAACTTGACTCCGTGGTAGCGGATATGTCGCTGATGAGAGCCGAGCTCAACAAAGAAAAAGACCGCCTCCGCCACATGAGGCAGACAGTCACGGGCATCAGCGAGGCCACCGCGCAACTCCAGAAACAGGTCACCTCCTGCCTTAAAGACAATGCCACCATGCAGGCACGACTGGAGGACATGTAAGGAATATCAAGACGGAACATATCCGCCTGGTTGTGGTACCGGAGAGAGCGGATGAACCAGACCTTTGCGTTGAAAACTTTTTCACTCATGTATTTCAACCCATGGGTCTGTCAAACATTTTCTCCATAGAGAGGGCACACAGAGTGCCAATGTCAGCCCCCAGGCCGGGGGCGCCCCCTCGCACTATCATTGCGTGCATATTCAATCATAGGGATAGAGATGCAATCTTACAAGCAGCAAGGCTCACTCCAGATCTGAAGTTGAAAGGGGCAATGCCCTCATTATCAGGGTCCAACAGCTGCGATGGGGGCTTCATGGAAGTTAAAAGGGAGCTTCGGAACTTAGACATCAAGTCCATGATGCTTTTCCCGGCCAAACTTAGAGTAATTGCTGTGGGGAAAACGTGTTTTTTTGACTCTCCGGAGGCGGCATGGGAATGGTTGGAGGGCTGGTGTACTACAGCTAGTGTAAAGAGGCAGAGGAACCCAAGATCACAATGCAGCGACAGGGAGGAGGGGGCTGCTTCTGGTGATGTGTGCCTAAATGCAGCGACAGGGGCCCAGGTCGCGTCAAGCTCCTGAGGTGGGCTGAGCCGGCCTGCGAGGACACTGGTAACAGATAATGTGGCTCAACGAACAGTGACTATGTTCTAAGGCATCCTGCGATGTGCAGGATAGGCTCCCGAAGAGGGATGAACCAGCCTGCGGGGCCATTCTTATCCGAGAATGTGACTCAGTGAACTGTGACCATGTCCTAATGCATCCTGCGATGTGCGAGGGGGAGGTCCCTCCACATGGAGATACCTTGGGGGTTGTGGTTGCGCGGGTCTGCCTTGATCACACTCACCGCCTAGTTGCAAGTTAACTAACATGTATTTTTCTTCCAGGGGTTGACAGGCGCCTTGCCAGGTGGGGTTTGGTTGGCGGTTCAATTTCCACTTGGCTGGGTAGCAGGGAGGGGGGGGTATTTTGGTTCACGCAGAGTAGTTATAGTTGTGTTGCAGAGCAGCAACAGCCAATTGCTTGATGTCACCACTTGGGGCCTCCTTATCATGTGGGGGGGTGCATGCCTTATCTTGCTACATACACTATGTCCTCGACTCCCAGTTCCCTGGCACGTTTAACGGTCCTATCGTGGAACGTGAACGACCTCGGATATAGGATCAAGCAGGGAATGGTCCACCAGTCCCTTCGAAAACACTCACCCGATGTGGTGTTAATACAGGAAACACACCTCCTAGGCAATACTTGCAAGGCCATGTCCAATGGAGGCTACACCATGGTGGCTCACTCAGGCTACATAGCTGACTCACGGGGGTAGGCATCCTCATTAAGAATTTGATTCCCTACATCCATCTTAGGTCGTGGACCGACCCCTAGGGCAAGTATGTGGCCCAGTCGGGCACCTGGGAAGGGATCCCAATCAATTTCTGCTCAGCCTATATCCCGCCCCATCATCATCGTCTCACACTGCCGGGACTAGGTGAGCCTTTGCTCCAGCTGTCAGAGGGAGTCTTGTTCCTCGGCGGGTGCTTCAAAGCCCTCCTCCCACCTGAACTGGGTAGACACTTCCGCGTACAGGCCGCCCACTGGGATCCCACGCTGGCCGACTTTATCACTGCATTGGGTCTGGCTAACATTTGGCGTCTACGCCACCCGACAGAGTGTCCATACACTTTTCTCTCAGGGGCCCACCACAGCCTCTCTAGACTTGACTACATATTCACTCAATCAACTCACTTGGCGCAAGTGGCCGACGTTGCCACCAGGCCAGAGGGATTTTGGATCATTCACCGGTGTGGCTGGAAGGTGGGGGTGTTCTAACAAACCACGGGGTCCACGACCCATTAGCGCCTGGCAGCATAAAGACAAAACTTGTAAGTAACCTAGACCAGACCACTGCCACATATTTCGATCTCAATGAGGGGTCGGTTGACTCTCACTTGACTCTGTGGGAGTCATATAAGACAATCGTCAGGGGCCAGGCATATTCCCTGATTGTGGGGTGGAAAAGGGACAGGCAGACACAACTGTTCAAGGAACGGGCAAGGGCCTCCCATATTTTATCCCAACGGCACCTCTACGAAGTGGGCAATAAAACAAGTGATCTGTTGGCCTGGCTGGAGTAGCGGGTTCAAACAAGGGGGTGGGTCTCACACGTCAACAATTGCTCAGGAGACACGATCACGGATCTGGAGGGTATAGCGGACACATTTGCAGAGTATTATGAACATCTCTACTCCCCCAAAACAAACTGCACGCCCTCTGACATTGGGCCTTCTTGAGGGACATAAAACTTCCTACACTTACAGAAGAACACCGAAACGTTTTGGAGGCAGACATTGACTCACAAGAAATTGGCCAGGCACTGAGATCATTGAGGCCTTCCTATCAAACTATGTAAACGCCTCGCCTCCAAGTTGGAGCCTCAAATAATGAAAATGTGGAAGGAGGCGGCGAGGAGTGGCGTGCTCCCCGAGGACCAACCCCATGCCACAATAGTAATACATAAGGCTGGCAAACCCCCTGAGCAGTGCATCTCTTACCGACCCATTTCCCTTCTCAATGTTGAGATAAAACTTCATGACAAACTGCTGGCCAATCGGCTCCGGCAGGTGATCACCTCCCTGGTCCACCCGAACCAATATAGCATTAAGCCAAACAGAGGGACATGCCTGAATCTTGGTAGACTCTTTGGGGTAATGGTAGGTTCGAGGAATGAGGGTGTATCCACAATGGTATTATCTATGGATGCCTCTATGGCGTTCGACACCGTGGAGTGGCCCTTCATGTTTGGGGGAGTTGAACGGATGGGGTTTGGTCCCAATTTCATAGGCTGGTTGCATCTGCTGTACAGTAGCCCAGTTGCTCATGTCAAGGTCAATGGCACCACATCCCAAAGCTTCAATCTAGGTAGGGGGACCACACAGGGGTGCCCACTTTCCCCACGGATATTCGCCCTTGCCCTGGAGCCACTGGCGGCGTGGGTCTGACAGGACCCGTTGATACAGGGTATTAGTTGGGGAGAACCATGGGAGGAGCGTATATCTCTATATGCTGATAATATATTCTTCTATGTAACGAATTCCCCTGTGACAATCACCTGACTGACCCACATACTGCAGAGCTTTGGTCGGTACTCTGGGTACACCATCAATCGGGACAAGTCCCTCATGTATTTGATCACGGGTCCCGTGCCCACGCTGCCCAGAGACATCCATCTCCCCTTGTCCACTGGAAGCTTTAAAATATTTGGGGATCCATGTCACTATGGACCCCCACTTCTTCTACCGACTTAACCTGGTTCCCATCCTGGTGCGATTTGCATCAGACGTCCAACACTGGCAGGCTTTGCAGCTCTCCCTACTGGGAAGGGTGGCAGTGTTCAAGATGGTGACACTGCCCCAGATGCTTTATGCATTGCAAAACACACCTTATCGTCTTCCCGACTATTTTTTTCGCAAGACTGAATCCCTCCTCCGTCTGCTTCTGTGGCATACGGCCCGCTACGCATAGCCCTCTCCAAGTTGATGTGGGGGGTGTACGACGGGGGCATTGGTCCCCCCAACATCAGGAAATACTATTCGGCGACACAACTGGCGGTGGCCAACGACTGGGCATTTGCATCCTGCGATGACCCCACCTTCAGGTTGGAGAGGTTTGTGATGGGGAGCTGGGGATACCCGGGGATGCTCTATGGCTCGCATGACACTGAGAAGCTTCTGCCCCTGATGCTCACTGTGGCCCGGGTGTGGAGGATGGCCGCGTTGTTCTTGGGTTGGAGGGAGAGGCCCACTGAAATGACCCCGCTGTGGTGTAGCAATTCCCTTAGTCAGGTGTGCAAGTTATGTACAACAAGAGTGAAACAGCAAGCCTATAGAGCGATCGCACCTCCCCCGGAGAGACTCCGACCACCGCAGCGGCAATTGGGGCTTATCAAAGCACCATTGCAGAATTACTAAGCAAAGAGGTATCGAGCCTGACCCTGGGTCCAGGAGGGATTGGGCACACAAAAGGAGGAACCAACTATTGTGAATAATACAGTGCTGACATTTTTTACACTAGTCAGAGAAGAACACGGCTCACCAATACGCCCTGAGGAAGTCCACAGAAGTTGGACGAAACGCATTGGCTGTTTTTACAACATTCATGTGAAGATAAAAGAACATTTTGGATATATACTGATTGGATGGACTAAATCATTTTGGAATTTATTCATTGTGGTGCACTTCACAGTTGTGAGGTGCGCAAGTTACGAGGTTTCAGAAAATGGAACCTCATAGGCATCTTCACGGTGGGCGATGTGTGTAAGGACAAAAACATGTTTACATCAACTGAAATGCTGGCCCAGTGCGATTTAGCACCCACCGAGACCTTCCGATACATGCAACTTCACTATGCCCTTAGGGCACATATCTCTAGCCACACCTCAGTCCTGGAATCCTCACAGTTGGAGGACAGAGTCCTTTCGGAGGGGTTACCCAAAAAAACTGTCTCACTCATTTACAAGAAATTGCCCAATAATTCACCAGATATCCTTACCACTCTAAGAACTAAATGGGAAGGAGACATTGGAGAATGTAAGGATGGGGAATGGGAGGAGGCGCTGGGAGCCTTCCGGGAGGTGGCCATCAATACGGGGTTCCACCTGGTCCAGCTACGTATCCTACATCAGTTATATTATTCCCGCACTGCGGTCCAGCCCATGGGTCTTTACCGGACAGGCCTCTGCCTTTGAGGTTGGGGAGAGGGGCACCTTCTTTCATGTTCTGTGGTCCTGTCCCGCTGTTAAAACCTATTAGTTGGAGTTACAGAGGCAGATGGGGGAGGTCATGGGGATGGCACACCCGAACACGGCGAAGACGTGTTTTCTACACATATGGGGGGACAATCCACCGCCAAGATATAGCAAAATATGGCTCTCTTTGGGTCTTATGGTGGCTAAGCGAAACATTGCACGCCTATGGGGAGCCAGAGAGGCTCCAACAGTGGTGGGGTGGGAACGTGATATGGACTTGTGTATGGCAAACAAAAAGACGATCTACCTGGGTTGGGGATGCCCTCGCAAATGGGAGTGGGTCTGGTCCGGATGGCACTCCCACAGAGGCTTGGACACTAACACCGACTTGGGCCACAGTGATCATGGAGGGGGCTCCCCATAATACAGTGGAAAACTCCAGTTAGGGCGTGTGCTCTGTTTAATTTCTCAAAGTCATGATGCTGTACATGTTTATCTGTAGGGGGTCTTACCCCAGAGGTGACACACCAAATTGTTATATGATGTATGCACTGCTCTATCTTTGCTGTTTAAACAAAAGTAATAAAAAGGAGGAGGCCCTGATGTGCTTTGGAAGGTCGTTCCAGGTCTGTGCTACTTAGTGGGAGAACAAGTGACCTCCAGTTCTACTTCTGTGGATGCAGGGTGTGTGTGAGTAAGAGTGATGCTGAGCACAGTTGTCTGGTGGGTTGGTGGAAGTGTAGGCAGTGGTCAAGGTACGTGGGTCCTATGTTATGCAGTGCCTTGAATGCTTGGGTGAGAAATCTGAAATGGCAGTGTTTTTGGATGGGGAGCCTGTGGAGCTCTCTGAGGTGTGGTGTGATGTGGGTGCTGGGAGGGAGGTCGAGGATGAGTCTGGCGGCGGCGTTCTGGATGATTTGGAGTTTGTAGAGGAGGTGGGTTGAGATTCCTGCATAGATTGCGTTGTCGCAGTCCAGTATGCTTCTGATGAGGGCCTGCATGATGGTACATCTGGAGTTCAGCGGGAGGCACTTGAAGATCTTCAGCAGCATACGTAGGATGTGGAAGCAGGAGGTGGTAACAGCATTGATCTGTGATGTCATGGTAAGTTTGTTGTCCAGGATGAGTCCTAGGTTTCTCAAATGGTCCGTCGGGGTTGGCGTTGTTCCTAGTTTCGTAGGCCACCAGAAGAAGTCCCAAGTTGAGATCTTGTTCCCAAATCAGTACCACCGTCTTGTTGATGTTGTGCTTCAGGCAGTCCTCACATATCCAGTTGACCATGCCGGTCATGAAGTTAGTGAAGTTGGTCCTGGTGGTGTCTTTTGTTAGGGATAAGATGAGCTGTGTGTCGTTGGCGTAGGAGGCACCGCTGATTCCATGTCCCCTGATGATGTTAGGCAGGGTGTCAAATATATGTTAAATGGAGTGGGGCTGAGTGATGATCCTTGTGGGACTCCGCAGATGAGTTGCTTTGCTACGAAATGTATGGTAGGAGTCTTACTTGTTGGGTTCTTCCTGTGAGGAATGAGGATAACCACTGGTCCTTGCATTCCTGTGTCATGAACCTTGGCTACAAGTGTGTGGTGAGAAATGGCGTTGAAGGCTGTGGAGAGGTCGAGGAAGATGAGTGCTGTGGTTTGTCCATGGTCTAGGATGGTCCATATGTCGCCTGTTGTCGCGTTGAGGGCTGTTTCGGTGCTATGGTTGCTGCGGAATCCTGATTGCGTTCTGTCCAGAATTTGGTGGAGTTCGAGGGGGTTGGTACATTGCTTGTTGATTGCCTTTTCCATGACTTTGGCAGGTAGTGGTAGCAATGAGATGGAATGGTAGTTGCTGAGTTTTCTTGGGTTGGCTTCCACGTGTTTCCAGGTCTCAGGGAAGGTGGCTGTTTTGATGGAAGAATTGATGAGTGCGTTGCTGATCAGGGTTCCTCCTAGGTTGTTGATGTGGTGGGGGCAGGGGTCTGTGGGGGCCCCTGAGTGGACTGTCTTCATGATTGCGGCTGTGTCTTCATTGGTGAATGGGCTCCTGTCAGTCAGGTATTTGTCCTTGTCATTGGTGGTTAACTCGTCGATGAGGTCTGTCAAGTTGGGCTGAGAATCAAAGTTGCTGTAGATCTTGGAGATTTTGTTGAGGAAGAAGTCGGAGAGGTTGTTGCAGAGTTTTTGCAATGGGGAGGTGGTGTTGGTTGCGGCTGCAGGGTTGGTGAATTCTTTGATGATGGAAAATAGTTCTTGCAGTTGCTGGAGCTGGCTTCTATTCCCAGTGCTGAGGTTCATTTCTTGGTCTCCCTCAGTATGTGGTGGTATTGTCTGAGTGTGGTCTTGTAAGTGGTTCTGGTCGTGGTCTCTTGGCTGGTTCTCCATTTCCTCTTCAGTTGCTTGCATTAGTGCTTGGATTCCCGGAGGTCATCATTGCACCTACTGATTTGCTTGTTGGTTCTCATTTGTTTGGTATTCTTGAGATGTGTGAGGCTCTGGCTAGGTTCGGGATCCAACTTTTGAAGTTTTTTATGTTGTTTATTAGATTGCTAGTGGTGTCTGATTGGTTGGCTTGGAGGGTGCTGACCCAGTCTGTTTCCATTACTTTCTTCCAGCTATGTTTCGGTGCGTTTGGCCTTTCCGGTGGGGTGGCTTGTGGCGTTGTGATGAGGAAGTGGGCGATGGAGAGATACATCCATATGAGAGGGGTGACGTGCCTCAATTTCACCTTGTCGCTGGAGGTGAGGATGGGGCCAGCGCGTGTTTGGCGTTGCTCGGTGGGCCATGGACGAGATGAGTGAGTCCAATGTTCTGCCGGCTTTCGAGTAGGTGTGTAGAGTTGGAGCCCGTAGAATCATCCTGCTGAAAGTTGAGGTCACTCACTGGGACATCTTAAGGATTTTGGGGGCCCTGCGCCAAACATATTTTGGGGGCCCCTTTTTAAAAAAACTTTGAACGTATTAACCTTTACAGCTCACTTACTCGATCTTATCTCAATTCACATTTCAATCTTAGGAACTATTAGGGTATAAACTATTCATTTTGAAAATGCATTTCCCCATATAGATATCTGGGTAACTAAGGACTACAATTAACACAAGGCCATTCACTTACAAGAACTACAACCACAGTTCTTTAAACACATAAGATAGACTTGAACAACAGTGAATTCAAAAGGAAGAAAGGTATTAAGGATTTTCATAAAATGTCACTCATTTAACTAAGAAGTGGGATGTATTGCAGCTTTTTCAGGATCATTTGATGCTAACTGAACATATTTTTTAAATATTTCAACCCACTACATCTTTATTAAGGTATACTTAGTTGTGTCCAGAGCAAAAGTCACAGGCTCTAACATTAGACAATGGAGCTTTATTCATATAACTCCAATCATACACATTTAAGCTCAAAACAACTTTGCATTTTGTTGTCCTTTTTCTGCTATTTCAAGAATGGCATAATGCCCCAAAAAAATTAATTATATGTTAAACTTTCAAAAACTGGGTCATACAAAACAACTGAAATGGGTCTTGGCTACAGCCCTAAAAATCCATAAGATTATACTTGGAAAAAGAGTTAGAGGTTAGAAGTAGGCAGAGAGAAAGGGAGAGGTGGAAGTAGAGAAATGGACAACGGTGAAGAAAATTCCTTCTCTCAGGGGGCCCCGTGGAAAGTGGGGGCCCTGGGAAAATGCCCACATTGCCCATACCTTAAAACGTCTCTGGTCACTCAGAAGAATAAATTCTTAGGAGCTAATGGAGAAGGGGCGATGAGGTCAGTGATGAGCTAGTCCATGGTCCAGGAGGTCAGTAAGCAAGGGCTCCTTTGATTGTGGTTCTTGCATCTGTCTGCAGCTTTAAGTGCATGTGTTGCATGAAGGGGTCATCGCAGTCCAAGAATGTGGTGCATCTGATGGCATCGTTGTAGACGATGGCGAGTCCTCTTCCTGGTTTGTGGTGTCAATCCTGCTGCGAAATATTGTACTCTGTTGGTATGGCCGTGGCGATGTCAGGTGCGTATGTTGGATTGTGCCAGGTTTCAGTAAGAAGAAGGAGGTCCGGTGTGTGTCCATGTGGTCCCAGACCTCGGTGGCGTATTTGCTGAGCGAGCAAATGTTGAGGAGCATGCATCAGAGTTGTAGTGGTGAGGGTGCTGTGTGTGGTGTGGTCTTTGTGTGGGTGGTTTGTGCGGGTATGTAATGCCAGCTGAAGTGGCAGTTAGTGCAAGTGAAAGGACCTACTTTAGAATGAGGTGCTGTATGGTAGCAGTGGATGTGGTGGAGTCTTGGGTCAAGCAGGTGGAGTGCAGCAACGCTATAGCTGTGGGGGTAGGTTGGCCCAGGGTCTGTGGTGCTGGGTGCATTCCAGGCACAGTCTGGCTTGCCTACGCCGCCACTAAATATGGTCTGGGAGGAGCATGGGGGCAGTGGGCGAGGTAGGAGAAGGCAGGAAGAAGAAACAGGAAGTTGCTGGAACAGGTAAGGAGCTGGGGAGGTGGGAGGAGGCATGAGAGGGGGGAGAGGAGAAGGACAGTGGCGGGAGCAGCAGGAATGGGGAGAGAAGGAGCAAGAAGTGCAAAATGACACAAAAATTAAAAGAGAGAAAAATTAGCACAGAAGGGTGGGAGCAGCAAAGGGGAGAAAGAGAAAAAGCGAAAAAGGTCACAGTGGCAAAGGGGCCAGAAGCAAAGATAGCAAAGGAGCAAGGATTGAGCAGAAGGGCAAAAGAGTGGAAGCAGCAACAAGGGGAAAAGAGCAGAAAAGCCAAAATTTCATGATAGTAAGGGAGCAGAAATAGCAAAGAAGCGAGAAGTGGGCAGAAGGGCAAAAGAGTGGGAGCAGCAATAGAGTAGCAATAAGGGGAAGAAGAGCAAAGGCCAAAAGGTCACAATAGAAGAGGAGCATGAAGAAGCAATAGCAAGGAGTGAGTGAGAAGTGAGCAGAGGAGAGAGAGAGAGCGTAGAGAGTAAGTGAGGAGAGCAGCAACGGATGCGACGAGTGGAGTCTCGAGGGCCTGGGCAGGTCTGATGGCCTGTCAACAAGTAGAAGGGAGCTGGACCTGGGCACCTGCTTTATGGTTTATGATATAGATGGCTTGATATTCTAAGGGGAAATGTAGTGTTGTGTGTTAGGATGCTGAGTGAACTGGTGACATTTCATGAGGTGTGAAAGTGGATTATTTTACCAGGCTAGCCTGTATGGTATGATACGTTGTGATTCTACCGTTATGTGGGATACCGTGTTGGTAGCTAGTAGATGTTGATTGATGAGTTGTGTTTAAGTGGTGGTGGTGGTGGAGTGACATGAGTATTTGGTTCAGTGTGGTGAACAGTGGCCAAGTTTGAGAAGTGGGTGTTGTGGATGAGTGTTTGGTATGGAACGAGTGTTTGTGTCATACTCATTTGTAGGATTTATTGCTGTATAGAAAGTTATCATATGACAAGGAGGATCATTTGCAGCAAGGGCATGGTGGGAAGTGAGATACTTGATATGGGTGGGGGATATAGTGTAAACTTGTGGAGGGCATGAGCTCTCAGATGTAGGAGGTTGGCAAGAGGGGAATGTGAGTGGGACGATATGTTGCCCTTACACATAAGTTATTCTCAGTGCTCTGCTACTGACGGACCGATTCGATCAATTAATGACACACATTATCAACCCCATTCTCCTAAGTCGTCCCCCCTGTCCAAGACTTGACATTGCTCTTATCTGATGTATTCCCTGCTGGGCGGGTGCATGGGTAGCTACATGATGATTTGTAAGATGTCAATGAGACTGGTGGGTGGCGACATGTTTGTTTTCTCCTTTGTTGTTATGATTTCTTTTACCTCATGGCTGCATTTGTGAAACGGTATAATGCTACATGCAATTCCTTGACATCAGAGTTTTTTGTTACCTGTTTATCATAATGTATGAATCTGTTCCCATTGTCAGCTGGGATTTGCCTGGTGTATCAACATTTCTGCTATTTTATTGCAGTAGTCACCATACAGATGCACATTAACTTCGCAGCTATGCGTCCACTGGACAGTAGTCCTAATATGGCACTGAACCCTAGTGTTTCTCATATCATATGGGTTCCCTGATGTTTGCTCACTACTGTCACTAAACTGTGATGTGGACATAATATGTTTACCACAATATCCTGCCTGCATTGTATGTCCTTACACTCTCCACTGTCTGCTGTACTACCTATCATTTGCTCTGCTATTGTAATGTGTAAACGGAAAGACTTTAATACACAGATTCAAACAAAAAAAGAGGGAAATGTGAGCAGGAAGAGGAGAGTTATGAGGTGGGTGGGAGTGAGAGCTAAGAGATGGAGTGAGGTATCATTACATGAAGGAGGTCAAAACAAGTACTTCAGTGTTGTATGGCTTTTACCAAGTGTGGTAAAACTGCGTTTGTTAGACAACAAAAATGTTGGGATGGTGCGTGTCTGATTCCCCGCACTACCTCAGGAGATGTTGGCCTATAGCCCTGCTAGCTCACAGTGCACCATCCGAACTCCTAACCTTACAGGGTAGCAAATGTGTGTGCAACCTCAGAACATGACAACCCAGATCCCCAAGGAATCGTGGTAACAGATCTAGAACCCTTTTGTTTGGACTCTTCTGCATACCCAAAGAAGTACACAAGAAATAATCAGCAAGGCTTTACAATATGTAGTGTAGCATTATGATTCTTGCATAAAATACGTGCGCTGCGATTATGAGTAGAATGAAACAAATTAGCGGAATTTGCATTACAAGAACAGTGAAAAAGATGAACATTTCCACCTTTGTGCTAAGACAGGCATATAAGTACTGTGTATAATTATACTCATACCTAGCGCTCCCTAACCTATTTTTGCCTAAGGGTGGATGATCTGCCAAATCCCCGCCAGGTGTACTAACTCCCCATTACCTGTGGGTAAGTGTCATCAGGATGTCTGTCTTGGTACAGAGCTGGACATTCCTCGTGTTGGTACGCAGGAATCAGCTGAGCTGGAATTCCGACATGTGGTAACCCCACAGTGTCAGCTGAGTGCTCCTCTGCCCAAACAAGGAAGTGGTTGTGTATTTATTACAATAGAACACATATGACCATGTCGCAAACCCTGCCAGGACTTAATTTTTTATTCTAGTTGGATAGTGTTGTCGCCTTTCGGACAAATAAATAATATTAGCGCTTAGAACAATAATCCCTTGTATTGAATGTTCAAGGTATCTTGATAGTGTGCCTACGAAGTTGAAATGTAAGCAGTGCAGATTCAGAGAATGTTATGCTGCATGGTTATGCACGCAAATGTATGTCCGAAGTCACCGTGTGTAAAAGGGAAGGCAACTTAAGAAACCAAGTATGTAAAACAGCAGCGTTTCTTGTTGTGCCTATCCTGACCACTTGACATCAGCATCTCAATTACACAATTTTTTCCATGGGGTGTGAGGTGTGTTGAGAGGTTGTGAGCTTCAGTAGTACGATGAGCTTAAGTAGTGTGATGAGAAGTGGAACTATGTAGGTGGAAGGGATTGTTGTCCATCTACCTAAACTCCTGCAAATACTTGTTTGACAGCAAGTATGTTCTGTTTCCCCTTGGCTTTTTACTATGTTCCGTCAAGAAAGATGCATTACCTAGCTGCCTTGCTGCTGTCCATCCCCAAGGCTGAATGTTTAGCGTTTGTGGAAATTTGTTTTTAGCTCACGTGGCCCTTGTTTGGAACAAACTCCTGCTTGGTATTTAAATCTAATTGGATCACCATACCTTCCAGCTATGTTTAATAAGTTATTTACCCTGTTTTTGACCATTTGTTGTGTGAAATTAAGGTCTACCGACGCCTAGCTCCAGGAAGAGACTGAAGGCAGTGGAGCAGTGTACAAAACAGCCATTGCATGAATGTGCCACCATTAGACTCTACTTTTTCCGACTGTACTCAGTGCAAGTCGGATGGCAGTGGTGCACATATGTCACAGGAAGCACAACAATACATGAATATATCTAATTAATACAGTAATACAATAAGTATATTTTAATAATAATTACATTAATATTATTTATACACATTTTAATTTAAATATTTTATATGTGATCCAGCGCGATACTAGCAACGAGCATTCATACAACAGATACTCACTTGGGCCCATACATTCATACTACGCTAGTGTTTCACGCTGGTGGTGTCAGTTGTTACTCTTTATCAAAATCCCTGCTACCAATTACCTTCCGCTTGAAGAGTAAGGACTTACCAATGGATCCTCTGTTAATTAGGAAGTTTAAAATGAGTGACATTCATTACAGTTCATAAATCCTGAAATAATCACTGAGTCAGGAAGTTTTAAAATGTTTATCTAAAGATTTAGCAGAGTAAAATACAGAGCTGCATGATACTTAATCGCATATCAAGGATGAAGCACAAGAAATCAATTATCGATTAATGACGGTCCCTCAGAAAAGGAGAAGATAGAGACAGCAGCGCAACTAAAGGTTGCATATATTTACCTAAAGTACGAGAACCAAACCCCTTGGCCAAGGAGTTGGAAAAGATGGGACCCAGGAAGGATGAAGAGCAAAGACTTCCTCCAGGATCAGGACAGGACCGGTGACCTCTCTACCTATGACGCCTGCGTCGTTCCCCTCTCTGATACTTCGCTTCTCCTCGATTCTCCCGTGCCTTCCTTCTAATGGACTCCGCCGCCCCCTCCTCAGGACCTCTCTGGACAGCGATTCAGTCTGCAATCGATCAGCTTGGCAGTCTGGAGCTAGAAGCTAGCTAATTAGCTAATTCTATATCTATTATACCCTTCTACGCCCATGTACCTCCCATTAATGTTGCAAAAATATGGGACCACTACTTCTGATTGGACAGGGACAGAGGGTTGATCCTCACACCATATGATTTTAGTTCGAATTCTGAAGACCATTGTTTTTAAAATACCGCCCATCAAATTTAATACATTGGCTTTATTTCCCACCCGTCTCACGACAAAATTATACATTCTCCATGTACAATGTTTCAATTTTCAACAGGAAAGACATGGGTACAGCAATTTTGGCCATCAGGTCATGGCCTTGGACGACGTCCAGATTGACTTCATCCTTCTTTCTTGGCAGACATGCAAGACGCATGCGCAGAATCATTGTCTCTCGAGTTTCAGTTCATCAACCCCAGGCCCAAGTTTACAAACTAATAAAAGTACAAGAAGAAAATATTAAAATCACAAATAAAATGTTTCACTGTATACCCACTCTCTCTACTCTATTCCCATTTATTTATAAATTCTATCCCGCATTAGTAGCGTTAAGGAAACGACAATTTAATTATAACATGAGAGCAAGCTGTAGCATGTGAAAACATTAAGCAGCCATTTTAGAACACACTGCGCAGAAGCAGGATTT
Organism: Calotriton arnoldi; assembly: GCA_963921515.1. NCBI lineage: Eukaryota > Metazoa > Chordata > Amphibia > Caudata > Salamandridae > Calotriton > Calotriton arnoldi. The sequence goes on from CAWUFW010004105.1 coordinate 1,443,242, forward strand.
TCCCACCAAGCAAAGTGAGACGTCACACCATGTGATATGGTTGAGACATGCGCAGAAGAGTTTCCCGCGTTTTAGCGGCCATTTTAGAACAAACAAGCGTTATTTGTTAGTTAGAACACATAGGCAAGCTTCATAACTATTTATGTCGTGTATGTAAAAGTTAGTATAACAATACAAAGTTTAATATATTAATACTGTGAGGAGATTGCCTCCAAGCAAGTCTCATTTATGAGTCCTTGCTCCATCATATGTACCCAACCTCCATTCTTTAAATGGAATAACATTTCCTTGCTATGTTGTTTGCACAGCTTCTAATATTCAGATACTGGTGCTGGTTTTGGGTGAGCCAGCCAACATTTCCCAAAACAATCCTTTAACTATTTTGCATATGCATAATATGTTAATGTCTCTCAGTATGTATACCTTTTATGTGTGGGTATGTATCTATAAACTTATTTTCCACCCACTGCGAAGGAAAAAACCTTTACAACTCTCCACAAACAACTACTCTATTACTCATCCTAAACCCTTTCAAACTATCCCCCTACATCCACTCTCTGACTCCTCCTAAACTTCTCGTACTACTATGGACACCCAAACAACTTCCCAAACTCTTCCCTCCTTTATCCCTCCTTTATTTGTTCATACAACTAACAAGTGCACATGTCCACCACTGCCAATAATAATCTATTTCAGATAACCCTTTCCAAACTCTTCCCTCCTTTATCCTGTTCATCCAAATATCAGGCGCAGGTGTCCACCACTCCCAATAACAATTTTTATTTTACCTCTACTAATCTTCCACTAATGCACCTTGGGTTCCGGAATAGTGTGTTCCTCGCCGAAAAGTGCTTCAGCGCTTCGTCTGGGGTAGTAAGCGCTATATAAATACAATTACAATTACATTGCGACTGCCTTGGCTGTCTCTAATCAAGGTAGACTGAATGACGGTTACGCTCCTGATAAAACTCTTCTAGCCTTGCTTGTGATTACTATAACAATCCAGAGCTATCATAAGGCACGCTTATAGTGTCAGAGAATCCCAACAATCCACCAAAGCCAAGCCACTTGTTACCGAAAAGCATAAGCTCCCAGTAAGTGAAGAGATCTGTCACGCACACCTGGCTTCCTGGTGGACTTTAAAAAAAAAAAATTTGTTTATTCAATTATCAAGACAATAAAAAACAAAAAGTACAGCATAGCATCATCAAGAATGTTCACATTATTAATGTGTGGTAAGCGCAGAATCAGAAATTTCTCAAGTGAGGGTAAGGAAACAGGGGGGACAGATCAAACTAGGCATTGACATATTGACATACTGGCGCTTCATGAATCCTGGAGGACTTTAGTAAAACCCATTCTTACAGGTCCCGCCCACATCCCTCTCCATTATCAAAACCACACACAGGAAAGGAGTAATCATGTAGGGCAGTGGTTCTCACCTTTTTGCCTTCTGTGGACCCCCTCTTAATCTTTACTGGAACCCGGGAAATCCCCACTCAATCCTTATTAGATTCCAGGGACCCCCACTGAGTCATTACTGGAAGCCGAGACCTCTTCATAGGCATTTTTGATGATTTGAACTACAAAACAATGCACACAAAAAATAGCAAAAAAAGCAGTCGTCAAACAAATGCATAAATGATGAGATATTTTATTTAATGCACAAACAAATATAAAAATAAATATTTTTTTTAATGGAAAGGTTGGAGCTTTTCTAAATTCAGTGGAGGCCACTCATCGTCCATACTATATTCTATCTGGTTCACTTACACTGCTCCCACGAATCAATCTGAGCATCTAAATTAATTTTCATCCTCCAATTTCAAATTTCTTCATGTTTACAGGACTTTTTTTTTATAATTTTCAGTTTTACATTTTGCTTCTTTATATAGTTATATATATATATATATATATATATATATATATTACCTACTGGTCGCCAGTAGGTAGTTATAGATAGAACCTAGTTTCCATAGGAAAAGCGTTTTTTGATTTGTCAATATCTTTGGCGCCGGTTGACGATTCTTCACGAAATTTTCAAAACTAATGGGGCGCTCCTGTCAGCTCCTGTCTTGAAAGTTTCGGGGTGATTCGTCAAGCGGGGGCCGAGAAAAAAGGGGGATCCCAAAACACTTTTTCCCCATGTTAATTTCCATAGGAACTTTAGACACGGCTACAGCCCGAACTGCTGAACGGAATTACACCAAATTTGGCAAAAAGGTAGCCCTCGGTTCAGAAAGCGACCTTTTTTTTAAATGGTGTAAATCCGTTCAGTCGTTTTTAAGAAATTCAAAAATGAAAAAATATTGATATCTGGGCGGAGCCTAACCACACATCTCATCGTGAGATCTGATTGGCTGTCAGCACTCCAAACCAGGAAGTGTTGGCAGCCATCTTGTGACTCGGTAACCGAGTCTCAAGAAATCAGAAAAAAGAAGATGAAAAATGAAGAAAAGGGGGCAGGGTAGAAACATTCTGACCCCCTAGGCCTGATCAGGGGGTCCCACAGGGACCCCAGGCCCAAAAAAGCTTTTTTTTTTTAACTCTCTCAGTGCCACAGGCCGATCTAATCGGCCTCATGCTGAAACTGAAAGTGCTCCAGCCGATCAAATCGGCCCTGAACACCGCCCTTTGGTGGCCAATGGTTTTTCTTCTGTGTCACACATATATTACAATGCACTCCACCTCACGGCTCCGAACACCTTCACTGACCCTCTCCCTCAAATATTTCGTACTAAGTTTACAAATAAAACAATTGTACACTTGAAAAGTTTTTGCTTTGAAATGAAGGCAGCACGTTTTTTATTAGTGTGCATACCAGACATGTTCGCGCTGATGTTCAATAAGACTGCAGAGTCGAGTGAAAAGAACAGCCAGTGGACTTGTCTGACTGAGATCGGGAGAAGGGTAGGAGCTGTTTTGCAAAATGAGACTAAAGGCAGCTATCTCGGTTGTTGCGGTGTTTGCACAACAAAGCCAGTTCTGTGCAGAGTTACACTATTCTCTAATTCTTTCCTGAGATGGCCGCTGCCATTCACTGGTCAAGTATGAACAATCTGGGTGGCAGTCTGCCCAGCTCTGACAAGCACGATTTTGGCTCTGAGCTGTGGAAGTTGTCAATCAGACTGCATGTAATTACGAATTAAATTCTTGCATTGATTTTGGAAAATGTGTGAAAAAAAGTAATGAGGCTGCGCAGCTCTTCTGTTTGCTCTACGTTTTGTTATGCAGGCTCTGCTGAGCAGCGTGCTTGCAGTAATAGTGCACCAGCCCCGAAGAATCAAGGAGCTCACACGTGTAAAGGATTTCCTGTATAGACGTGAGTTGTGCTTTTATTTTATTTATTTTGGAAAACCATGGGAAATGAGTTCTTATAGCATCAGCACCAGGCGAAAGTATTCTGAAATGCATTTATTCGTAGCATGTAAAGTTCCCATCTGGCACCTGCTCAGTGTCTTATTTATTCAGCACGATAACTCTGCACTAGCTTCAGACAGTACTCTTGAATTCTGCAAATTGCTACTTTTCATAGTTCCAGAGCCTGGAGAGGCTTACGTAGGTTTAGGACGTGGCTTCACTATCTTGCCCAACAACAGGCCTTCCTCCGGAAGGGAATGACAGCCATTGTTCAGGGGTGAAGAGCACTCCGTGAAGGATGATATTTACTCTCCTATTAGGCCTGTATTGATCGTCCCACATCCTGAAAGATCTATCCTGCAGCAGGCACTTTCTCTGCAATCATGCTGGGGTGACAACGCTCTGCTTCCTGGACTCCTGTTGTGCCACTTCGGTTTCAGGTATTGACACCAAACCCTCTCTCAGACTCCCCTGGCTACGACCGCTCTCTTGCTATATTATCTGTAGGTATTCAGAGGTTGTATAGCAGCATGTACTTGTTGACTCTTTTACATTATAATTTGCCGACTACTGCACTGTACTATAGTCCAAAGAAAAAACGTCTAATAGATGACCTATGTGTCCATGAACTTGGGAACATGTTTAGTGCAGGCTGTGTGGAAACTGAACACGTCTAAGTTAAGGTGATTGGCATATTAGAGAGTGAGGCTATGTGCAAGTTAACAGCTTTCCTCAAAGCCTCTCGCATTCTTTGGCTGTATAAGCTACGTTTTTTCCAGTATTTACCCATCTCTGGCCTGTGATGATGTGTGCATGCATTTTCTGTACCAGATGCTCAAGTACATCTCTGAATGCTTGCAAGCCATATCTTTTTGCTTGTAAAAACGATGTGTTTTTCTAGTAGAGAAATGCTGATTGCAAACATGCAGCACTAGGCATTTCTGAATGTAAATGTAATTAGTACGATGTATATCCCAGAACAACTTTGTGGGGAACCGAGGAACTGACTCAGGCCTCCATATAAGAATACTGGTTTTCTGTGTGGCATAACTGGACAAGGAATATAAAAAAGGTGACAGAAGTCTGTTCCCTTTCTCTGGATATCTTTTCTGTGCTTAATTTGTTTATAAGTGAAGTAATTGAGGGTGTTATCAGTTCTGCTTCCAGCAAGCTGCACCTTTCCATTCTTTTGCTCAGAAAGCAATACTCTGGGGGCACAGGCTGCTGTAGAAAGTAAACATTCTTCAGATCTGATTTCCAGTTGTAAGCCAGCTGGTCAAGCATGGGTGGAGGCAGACTGGACCATTGGATTTCAGGGGTGTACACTTTTTTAGGTCTTTGTTGCAGTCAGAACTCTTATGTGGCCTCCGAAGAGGGAAGGACTGCTCCAGCTGTACATAAGGGGTGTATCTTTTGCCCCCCAAAATTTTTACTGATGACCAGGTTGGCTGGAGGGTGGGCAGAGATTTACTTTTGAAATAAAAGAGATGTGTGTCCCTCTTTTCAGACCTAGACATGTTGTACTGTATATCCAGTGCCTGGGAAGAACAGCCTGCCTTGTGATGGTGACTGAACATTTGAAGACATGTCTTATCATCTTCCTATACTGTGTCACTCAATATTTCTGTAGTGGTGATATTTTAGACGCGATATTCATGTCACACGATATTTTTGAATCAATAGTTTCTTTATTTACTGCAAGTTGCCATCAAATGTACTTAAGCCCTGTTTATTAGTGGTGCAGCAAGCTGCATTAGGCCCTAACGCAAGCAAAGAAACTGGGTCTCCCATCACCTGGTTTGGCAGTAAAAAAAGAACACTGCTAACTGGGGCAACATAGGCTCCTCACACCTCTGTACCATTGATAACTAGGCCCCTGCTGATTGCAAGTGCCCTGGAGTGCTAAGTGCTAATCATCACACCCACTAAAATTCTGGGATTGGAATCTATCATGTGCAATCATTTTCACCTATTAGAAGTTTTGTTACTTACTCCAACAAAATCCACGTGCCACAGCTAACACTGTACTGCTTTCCTCTGTTGAATTCCAGCAGGTATGACCTGTCAAAATTTAATGAGGGGCATGGACTTTATGGAATTCTGATCCTTGCACAAGCAGGAGTTTAATCAGGAGTCGTTTGATGTGGCCCACGCCAAACCTGCGATATACAACTTAAAAGATTTAAATGAAAATAGCGCCAAAAAGCACCATTCTCCAAATGTGGATAGCTGGTCACGCTAGACCAGAAGAAAGTCACAAGTTCGGGCTGACCGCAATGGCGCGCAGTTCAGCTACAGGAACCCAGTTAGGCTGGCTGAACAAGAGTATCTTAACCTGGTTGCGAAGGGTTGTGCAGTCCTGTGTTGAAGATGTGTCATGCAGCCGAGGTGATAGAGGTCCAGGTGGAGCAGCTTGCTTCCGCAGACCTGCAAAGCTGTGATGAAAGGTCCTGCCTCATCGTCTTGGAGGCCATCGATGAGGGGGCTAGCGAGGCGAAGTCTGATGCTGAGGATGCATCGCATACCAGCTGGTTCGGAAGAAGCTGCAGGGCTTGTGATACCGATTCCTGCATTGTCGTCTAGGCTTCCGTGGAAGAGAGGCTTGTGATGCGAGGGCCTACATGGGGAATGGATCGTACAGTGGCTGATTCCGATGTGACTGCGAGCTGCGAAGGCGATGGGAAGTCCTTGTGCCATTTCTCATACTACAGGTAAATTTAGAGCTCTTTTGTGTAAATTTAATTATCTATAATAGTCACCTCACACCTGGTGAAGTTTTACCTTTAGGGTTTTTTTTAATTTCCTTTCAATTCTAAATTATGGGATTGAACTTTGACGACTCCGTTTTTGTCCCAGTGCTCATGTGCTTTAAATGTGTGTTTAGTTCTTATCTTGTGCTTGGGGCATTTATTTCAAACTATCTAAGGTTCTGTGTAATGCTCAGACACAGATTTCAACGGATGAATGCTGTTTAACAAAGCCTCATATTTTTTAAGAGTACTGAAGTGCAGAAGATTGTTTTCTGTTTTTGATGCCAGCTCTCTGTCTCTGAATGTTTCTCTTAAATGTTGTTTTATTTTCTGTCTGTTAGCATATGGAAAACAATGCAAACCATCAAAGGATTCTAATATGCATTATCACAAGTGGGAAACAGTTAAGTAGTAGTGTTTTTCCCAGCATATTTTGTAAAATGGCAGCAGTCGTAACTTGTTTTAGATTAGGTGCATTTCTACAATTTTGCAATTTATATGTACATAACGGTTTCTGGTATTTTGCATATCAAAGTCAGAATACTCTGCAGAAGTTCACACTGTTACGGCCTTATTAGCGTGGAAACAACTGTTACAACGCATGCATTACAGCGCATGCATTACAGCGCATGCCATTACAATGAAAATGGTTTGCTCTAGGGGTATGAGGTGTTGGATTTAACTCCAACACCTTCCCTACTGTTGCTCAGGCTGGAGTTGGAATAGTAAATTATACTATTCCAAACTCCAGTGCACCCCCGACAGCAAGTCGGGGTAAAAAATTGCGTTGTAAGGGCATGTGGGGGAAAGCATGCGTTGTAACATCATACAACCCTTATTAGCATATGTCTGCTGATTAGTTCTTCCTGAACGCTTGCATTTGGCAAATGGTTGGAGTGAGGGGTAGTATTGCAATTTCTGATGTTCAAGATGAGGAGTTCTTGCCAGGGTTGATCCTATAGCCTTTCCCTAATTGAGTCAAAAAGGCTCAAGACAGTATGTGCAGAGTTCTCATACTACATTGCGCCCTTTTTCTAATACTCTTGCTTGGGGCCTGGCTCATCAATATGTGTCTGTGTCTGTAGACAATGAAAAGTTGCCTTATCCAAAATCACGCTTTGTGTACTCAAGTATGTTCTGTGTTAGTAAATATACACGGTGAATGTGTTTGGGAATGTGGAAAGGTGCATGTTGTATAGGTGCCTTTTGTGGGTACGTGATATTGTGCATGGGTGGCTGACTGCCTGCAAGGGTGTCTGAAGCCCTGCAAGATTGCGACGGGAAACCCTTCTGGGTAGCTGAGTGCAATACAATTTGCTAATAATAATAATAAAGATTGCCCATTGGCATGTGTGGGTATTTGAAAGTCTGTGGGTGTTTTTTGGCTTGAGTAAGGGTCAGACGTTTCTAGCTCAAACGTTTCAAAAGTTACAAAAAATGTGATGACACGTGTTGATGCGAAGTGAAAGACCCTTTTGCAAAGCTGGACTGATCACCTTTCTGTTCACATTGCTATGTTTGGATGTTAAACTGGTATACTAATGGGCTGCAACGAATGCCCACCTAGTGTTGCCAAGTTAAAAAAAGATGAATACATGAAGTAATACTATTACAAAATGTGCAGCATAATGCCGCATTATTCGCCTTTTCTTCCTGCATAATTTACTCAACGGTGCTACATAATTTGGCCCTTTCCTGGCGCATTATTCCAGTCGCCCTGGGTGTAGGATATGTGTTATACTCTCCATTTTATAGCCCAGGCCTAACCTTTCTCGGACCTTTACACAGCTTTTGCTATTGTGGCCAAAGAACCTCTACTGGTCCAGAACGACTCTGAGGATTCTGGGCCGGCATTGTGCATGCCTCCGTGCCATACTGAGCAGGGGTAAGGGCCTTGTACACATCAACGCCACACTGAGCAGGGACAAGGGCCTTGTGCATTTATCAGTGTTAAACATAGGGAGGAGAAGTGCCCTGTGTACACATCAGTGCCACACTGAGCAGGGACAAGGGCCTTGTGCACACATCAGTGCCACACTGAGGCGGGAGAGTGGCTCTGCGCACATGCCAGTGCCACACTGACTAGGGAGAAGGGCCTTAGGTGCACTCAGTGTCACATTGAGGATAGAGAACGGTGCTATGAACGTTCGTAAACTAGGCAGTCAGATACGCCTTAGCAATTTTAACAGGATGTACATAGCTTCCTTTGAGAACCACATTGAGGGTCTTATTTATGAGCCCCTTGCGACACTTTTGCACCGCCGTTGCGTCACTTTTCGTGAGGGCGCACTGAAAAGTGTTGCATCGCTGGTTTCCCCCAGCTATGCAACACTTTTCATAAACGAGGCCCTGAATTCATTAAAAAGGACTATGACTACAGCATGAGAAGTAGGGAAAAGCATCCAAGACAGAGCTATTACTAGTGTGTACAATAGCTTTGACCCCTTGAAAGAATGAGTCAGGCACACGCATTTATATCAATCTGCATACGACAGGAAACGTGCACTGAAATTGTCTACTGAGAAATGCCCTGTCCATGGGTAGCCCTCAAAATGTATGGAGGAAGACAAGGGATATTGTGGTGTGGAATTAGCCTTACGGAGGGGGTAACTAATAGGTATCATTTTAAAGATAGACCCTGTCATGTGATTGCATTAGATTTTATGTGACATCTTCCAAATAAATCAGTTTTGGCAGACTGACTACCAGAACCTGCCCTGCTGGCCACAGGGCAGATAGGGGCTATTGGCCGTGGGGGTGAGTCCTGTAGCCATTGCTGTCCCGGGACCTGTCTTACCATCGCTTTGCAGGCTGGGCCAAGTGAAACCATTTCCGCGGTTCACTTGACTCTGAGTGGTACTGAGGAGATCAGTCTCAGGCTTCTCAGGGGGGTAGTGGAGAGATTCAGACTCTGGAATAAATGCAGCCCCCTCCAGCAGCATCGGTTACAGGGAGATTCCAGGCAGCACCTGTCAGTCAGTGGAGAGGTGTGGTGCAGCGGCCAGGGCAGCTGAACTCGGAGCACAGGGCTCACGGTTCGATCCCGGGCTCCGGCGGCAGCTCAGCTCAGCACCATGTGACTCTGGGCAATAGCTCACTTAATTTCCACGACGGCCCCCAGCGCCTTGAGACCCGCAAGGGTGAGTAGTTCACGCTTTACAAATACGGATTTAGATTTTTAGATTTAGTCCTCCAGAGACATTTGCGGCAGCCGCCCGTGAAGTGTGTCACTTGGAGGGTCGTGGCAGGAGCAGAGGCTTTGTCGGTCACCCTCTTCCTGCCAGCTGGCTGTGGGTCCTGACTCCCTCCAACATTCCTGTGGGTACCTGACTCACGGTGCAGCTCACCCCGAGACTTTAGTGTGTACTTGACTCATGGCGTGACTCACTCCAACACACCGGTGAGTAGTGGGCACTTCTTCTTGAGCTCGATGGCCACATGACCGCAGATGATGATTCCAGGAGGTATAATCAGCACTCAGTGCCTCAATGCGCCAACCTCGATTCTTCATGAGGCACCCCATAGGTACCTTTCTGGTCACCTGGTCTTCCGGACTGGTACCGACCCAATAGCACACTTTGGCAGTGCTGCAGTCCCACAGTCTAATTGTGGGGCACACGGGCCACCAACAGGCACTTATCCCAGCTTCAGTCAGGCCTACCACTCAGGCACACTGCTCCAGGTCCCTTGGTACCAACGACTGGGATAAGTGACGGAGATTGCACTGCCTGGTCCGGAAGTACTGCAATTCATTCAGCGCTTTTGCTTACTAAGCCTCTGTCAGATGGACCCAACACCAGGGTCAATTACAGCAGTTGCTTCCATGAACAGCATCTCCTGCAGGGTTGGCGCTTCCTTCCCTTGCTCCCAGGCAGAATGTCATGGCACTCAGGCCAGTCCAGTAATTACTCTTTCAGATCGGGCTCCAGGCAATGTTCCCTCTCCTCTGAGGAGCTTACTGTCAGTGTGACACCAACCCCTGGCTGTGTAGAAATGCTGAGTGTTCTGCGGAGTACCCCCTCCTCGGTAGGAGAGACCACAATAACCAACAATAATAGGTCTTGGACTCCCATCTTTATACCTACTTCACAAACGGAAGATATGTATTCCAGATATCCTTCCTAGGAACCTATTTAGGTCAGTTCTCCTTACATATTTCCTGGCCAGGCCACCTTCCAGACCTGGCCTTTGTCTGCAATGCCACTCTGCCCAGCAAGACAGTCTCCAGGTGGACTGCCTACCAGAGAAGTACAAAAAGGCATGAGCAGCTATTTACGACCCCTCCCCACAAAGACCAGGAAGTGAGACAAGAATCTGTATGTTAGTGCAAAAAGAACACAGTTATGTTGTGGTATTTTGCATTTGTATAGCTCCAATCACTATTACCATGGCATTGGAGCACATTTCCTATCTGGGGGCTCTCTTCCACCACATTAAAGAAAGTTCCATTCATCCCAGTCAAAAACCATCATTTGATAGTATGTGATATTTTCTTGGTATTTGATTTGTGTGGTTGGTAGAGACTTTGTTCAGTGTTAAGTTTCTAAGTGCTTTGCATGTGTTAGTGTGAAAGTAATATGTTTGATGTAGGAAGATCTTTGTGTTTTTTATGTGGATGGGTGAGTGTTTATGCACACGGTAATCCTATGCAGACTAGTAGAGTGGCCTTATGCACATGTAAGTGAACACAGAGAAGAAATATTGATCTAACACTCACTAGCCTTTTAAAGGTCAGAGAAAGGAGCTATCTGCATTTTTGTGTTATGTAGAAAGGAATATGGCATTATGCACTTGTTAGTGCTATGCAGTGGGGAAAGCAGTGGTGTATGCATATATTAGTGGGTAGAGAGGATGGACAAAGGCTGTTTGCAAGTGATAATATACACACAGCAGACAGAAGGGCTTCTTGTATGTTAGTGTCATACAGCGGACCAAGAAGGGCCTTATGTCTTAAGCAGTGATTGAAGAAGGGTGTTTGCACATGCTAGTGCACACAGTGGATGAGAAAATAGCCTTATTAAATCATCGGTGCTTGATGAAACCAAAGCAGCTGTGCACACGATAATCACACAACGAAGGCTGACACAACTGCCTGATCGGTGTACCACGAAGGCAGATGCGCTTGATGAGCCCAAAGCAGCTTATCTCATGGAAAGGGCAGGTATGATAGCTTGATTGTTGCAAAAGTAGCCTTTTATAGTCCTGAAACTTTGGGGAACAGGGGGCATGCCAACAAACCCTTGGAGAATCTTGGTTCCAGGATGCAGAGATAGCCTTAGTACTTTTCACTCCAACCAAGGATCAGCAGGCAGCCAGCCAATACGGCAAATCAAGTAGCAAAGTGCCAGTCCCTCCTACAGCACAGCACACAGCAAGCAGTAGGCCAACACAGCAATACAATTGCAGAGTGGCAGTCTCTCCTGGCAGCACAGCAGTCCTTATTCCTTGCAGAATGTCCTTGGTTCCAGTAGAGTTCTAATTTGGTGGGGTTTGGGGTCCAGTATTTATGCCCAAGTATGTCTTTAAAGTGGGGAAAACTCCAACGGGGCCTTTGAAGATCAACAAGGCCCCTGCCCTTCCTTTCCTGACTTCAGACACTCTCCAGGGGGGACATGCAGGCCTTTGTGTGTAGAGAGCCACAGCTCTACTCAGGTGTAAGTGTCAGCTCCCCCCACCCATCTATCCCAGGAAGACCCATCAGCCTGGTGATGGGTCATCAGGATGCAAATGTCACACCAAAGCTCCCTCTATGTGTACCTGTCTAGAGGGAATGCACAAAGCCCGACTATCATCTTCACCAGATGTGTATTCTTTAGACAGCAGTCACAGCAACATCAATGGTAAGGATCGACACAGCCTCTCCAGACAGTATTAGTAAAGTGCCTGCATTTCTGTGGCTAGAGTAGGGTAACCCATACATAGTAGTGATTGAGGCTAGAGACAGGGCTGTCCTTAGAATTTCAATGAGGACCTTACTAGAAAATGTCTGCTGATTTGTTCTTCCTGTGCATTCACATTTGGGAAAGGGAGGGGAGAGGGGTAGTTGTTTAAGTAGTGATTGAGGCTAGAGACAGGGCTGTCCTTAGAATTTCAATGAGGACCTTACTAGAAAATGTCTGCTGATTTGTTCTTCCTGTGCATTCACATTTGGGAAAGGGAGGGGAGAGGGGTAGTTGTGCAGTTTTTTGTTGTTTAAGGGGAAGACGTTCTTGGCGCACTGGTGGGGCGATGAGGTCCACTTGTGTCCTGAGGGCCTCAGGACACACGTGGACTTCATCCCTTGAGCAGCAGTGCGCCAAGAGCCGCGTTTGCAGAGTAGTGTAAAAAGGGGGCGTGGCCTCGGACCACTCTCAGCAATCCAGGTGTGTGGCGCTTACTGGAGGTACCTGGTGGGCTAGTTGGCCCCAAGGGACCCTCAGGAATGAAGGGGACTTAATACCCCAACTTAGAACGTGCCAGGAGGCACGTTTGCAGAGTGGTGGGGAAAAGGGGCGTGGCCTTTGTCCACCTCTCAGCAATCCCGCTGTGTGGGGCTTACTGGAGGTAAGAGGTAGGCCAGTTGGCCCCTAAAGGACCCCCAGCAGCGAAGGGGACTTCAATCCCCATCCAAGAGCGCGCCAGGGAGCGCGTTTGCAGAGTGGTGGGCAAAGGGGGCGTGGCCTGCTATTAGAACTTAGCAATTCTGCTGTGTGGGACTTACTGGAGGTAATAGGAGGGGTAGTCCTTGGGGGCCAACTACCCCTCTTGTTACCTCCAGTAAGTCCCACACAGTGGGATTGCTAAAAAGTCTTCGGAGGCCATGCCCCCCTTTCTCCACCACTCTGCAAACGCGCCTCCTGGCAGACTACGGGATGGGGGATGAAGTCCAATTTACTCCTGAGGGACTTTGGGGGCCAAGAAGCCCTCCTGTTACCTCCTGTAAGTCCTACGCAGCGGAATTCCTGAGCGCTGGTCGGAGGCCCAGCACCCTTTCTCCACGACTCTGCAAACGCGACTACTAGTTAAAGAAGTGTTTGCAATGTAATAGGTTTCGCATTTGCGAGAATTAGAGCTATTGGCGTTCTAAATGCAAACGTTTTTTTACTAATATTTTTTGGAGTGGAGTGGATGTACGTTGTGTGTAGTGGAATTATGTGGTATGTTGTGCAGTGAAATTATGTGGATAGAAAGTATGTGGTATTTAGTGTATAGGAATTATGTAGAGTGGGATTATGTGTTATGGAGAGTAATTATGTGGTATGGTAGTCTGTGTTGTGGAGTGGTAACCTCAGGTTTAGTCTTCTTCGTTTCCATAGAAGCTCAACTATGAACTCAGTGAGACAAAAAAGAAGGAATCACTGAGGAGCACATGTGGACCTAGTCAGAGGTATGAGCAGGGCCACTGGAATTATGTGACTGTTTGGCTGCACCGACTTTCGTACAATTATACATTTTCTGCATTAGCCACATAATTCATCATCTGCTCCCTAATCTGCAGATTTGTACAAAAACAGCCTTGTTTCTAGCTCAAACGGCTCAAACGTTACCAAAAATGCAGCGACAAGTGTTACAGCGTGGTGGAAGGCCCTTTGCAAACCTAGAATGGTCACCTGTTACTTATTGCTAAATGTGGGTGTTAAATTGGTACTAATGGTGTGCAAGCCACTCTTGCTTCCCTCTGCGCCTCTCTTGCCTCTTTCTGCATTTCTGTTGCTTCTTTCTGCATGTTTCTTTCTTTTTCTGCACTTCTCTTGCCTCTTTCTGCAAATCTCTTGTACTTTCTGCACCTCTCTTCCCTCTTTCTGCACGTCTGTTGCCTCTTTCTGCACCTCATTTGCTTCTTTCTGTACCCCTCTTACGTCTTTCTGCACCCTTTTTGCCTCTTTCTGCACCTCTGTTCCTTCTTTCTGCACCTGTCTTTCTTCTTTCTGTACCCTTCTTGCCTCTCTCTCCACCCCTCTTCACTCTTTCTGCACTTCTGTTGCTTCTTTCTGCACTTATCTAGCTTCTTTCTGCACCTCACTTGCCTCTTTCTGCACCTCTATTGCCTCTTTCTGCAGTTCTCTTGCCTCCTTCTGCACTTCACTTGCCTCTTTCTGTAACTCTCTTGCCGCTTTGTGCACCTCTCTTGCCTCTTTCTGCACCTCACTTGCTTCTTTCTGCACCCCTTTTGCCTGTTTCTGCGCCCCTCTTCCCTCTTTGTGCAACTCTCTTGCCTCTTTCTACACCTCTCTTCCCTCTTTCTGCACCACTCTTGCCTCTTTCTGTACCTCTGTTCCTTCTTTCTTCACCTGTCTTGTCTCTTTCTGCACCCTTCGTGCCTCTTTCAGCACCTCTGTTGCTTCTTTCTGCAGTTCTCTTCCTCTTTCTGCACCCCTCCTGCCTCTTTCTGTACCCCTCTTGCCTCTTTCTGCACCTCTCCTACCCCTTCCTGCGCCCCTCTTGCCTCTTTTTCCACCTCTGTTGGTTCTTTCTGCACCTCTTTTGCTTTGTTCTGCACTTCACTTGCCTCTTTCTGTACCCCTCTTGCCTCTTTCTGCACCTCTGTTGGTTCTTTCTGCACAGCTCTGGCTTCTTCCTGCACCTCTGTTCCAAATTTCGGCATCACTCTTGCCTTTTTCTGCACCCCTCTTCCCTCTTTCTGCACCTCTCTTGCCTCAGTCTGCCCACCTCTTCCCTCTTTTTGTACCTCTTTTCCCTGTTTCTGTAACTCTCTTGCCCCTTTCTGCAGTTCTCTTGCCTCCTTCTGCACCTCACTTGCCTCTTTTTGCACCTCTGTTGGTTATTTTGCACTGCTCTTGCTTCTTTCTGCACTGTCATGCTTATCCAGTGTAGGTCAGGAAAGACGGGTTTCCCTGCATCTACACGTAGGGCACTTCTTCCCCGAATGCATGATACTAGATATTAGAACAGCGTGCGCCCATTGGACTACATGACCCAGAATCCCTTGGGTCGCCTGCCTGGTCTAAGGATGAATCAACGCCAGGATTTTCGTCCCTATAAAGCCCCTCCCCTTCCTAGGGTCGGGGCTTGACAATCTTGCCAGAATCTACTATCAAGCAAGCGGAAGGTATTCCCCGCTGGAGTTCCTGTTTTCGCCTGGATTTCAGCTGCAGTTTTTGCTCAACCGTGCAGAGGAACTTTATGCATATGCCCGGCCTCACTGGGAAGTGAATGCAGCTGGTTAATTGCTTTTCCCGCCTTCGTGAGACCTCTCTGATTTTTTGGAGGTTACGGAGCTTGTCAGGGTGAAGCAGTCTCTGTTTCCGACAAACTTCTGGGATTTAAAGGTATTTCATTTTTAAACAAACAAGAGAGAAGCGCTGGAGCGCTCCTCCCATGTCAGACACTGTGATTAAGTGCTTTTCTTACTCGAGAGAGTTTTAGCAATTAATTCTCTCGTAGCAGCTTTCTGTCTTCGTTTCAGGCTGTGTGTGGAAACAGCAGGTTGCATTTGGTTTTTTTGTGTACATAAGTATCCGTCCTTCTCTACTACTGCGCTGTGCCTTTTTAACAGCGTTCTGGTGCTCATTTAAAAGGAACATTATGGAGCATTGACGCAGTGATTTGCGTGACTTTATTTCTGCCTTACAATTAATCCTGGGGTACCTGAGAGTTATACATTCTGCATTTCCTGCTCTTTATCTCTCAGTGTGGAGCCTTTTTTGAATTGTGTATTTTGGAACTTTCATTAAGAGCATTGCTGCCTGTCGCATTTTCATGTGCGAGAGTAAGACGTAAACCAGACCTAAGGTGTGAGAAGATACCAGTACAGCAGCAGAGTTTATTATTTTGTCCCTTCCCCTTTTCCCTGGGTACTTCCTCACATAGTAGTGTACCTCTACTCTGTGTGGGGTTGCGCTCAGGAGAATAGGGGAACTACTCTACACTCCATCGTTCCCGCTGGTGGTTCTAAAGGTTAGTGGCATTATTTGTTTTGGCGCTGCTGACATATCCTGACAGATTGTCAAGCCCAAGACTGTAGCCTAGCCTGGACGATGGATACAAACGCCGTTTTGACCTCCCTATTGGAGAGCCTATCGTCTCTACAACAGGAGGTACAAACTTCCCGATCAGAAAACCAGGAATTGAGGAAGGAAATGGGCACGTTACGTAGGGAAGTGGCAGGTCTAACCAGGAAGAGTAAACCCGAAAGTACAGGGGCAGGAACCTATATAAAAGATTGGACTCTTCCTCCACCCATACATGCCCATCACCCACCTCCTCCAGGGCAGACGCAGGGAACAGGGTTCTTTTCCGCGCCACAAACATCTACACATTCTTCTGAGTCAAGTCCCACGGTCCATATATTACAAAACACAGGGATTCCATTGGCTCCTCCTGAACGCTTTTTGGGGACCCAAAGAAATTTGAAACATTTTTGAACCAATGTAGGTTACACTTTCTATGTAAGCCAGCGGTTTTTCAAGATGAACCGGCTAAAATAGCCTTCATGATGTCATACATGGGGGCAACGCTGCTAGTTGGACTATCCCGTTGATGGAGCGAAATGACCCCATTCTACACAATTTCACGAATTTTTGTTTGGAAATGAGAAAATTGTTTGACCGTAAATCCCACATGATGACTCTAGATAGAGAGCTCATAACCCTTAAACAAGGCACTCAGGATTTACTGACATATATAACCACGTTTAATCGTCTTGTGGTGGAAACTGATTGGCCCCAAGAAAAACGCACCACTCTGTTTTACCAGGGATTGCGAGGAGAATTAAAAGACGTCTTGTCTCAAGTGGTGCAATTACCCCAGACTTGTGAAGAAATGATAGATCTCACAGTGCAACTGGACCACCGATTACAAGAAAGAAAAGGGGACAGGACTAGAGGAGAGAACCGTTTCTTTATTCCCAGATCAAAACCTTTAACAGAAGAACATACTAAAGGAATAGAAGGAACCGAGCCCATGCAGATTGGCGGCATTCGAGGACCCCTCACAACGGAGGAAAAAGAAAAAGACGGAAGCTGAAATTGTGTCTTTATTGTGGGAAGAGTGGACACTTCATTAAGGAGTGCCGCGCTAGAACTAAATATCCGGAAAAACCAAACACGCAACGGACACAAGCCGCGGTATCTCAGCAATCCGAGAGGATTGAGGTGGCGGAAAACTGGAGAGCCTGAGCCAGGATGAGATCTCTGGTACAGGTGGAGAACGAGAAAAGATCTCTTCAGTGATAGCCAACACCATACAATCCTCAGTGGCGCATTTGAACGTATGCATTACTCTATGGATTACCGAAGAAACACCACTAAAGGTGTCTGCCTTGCTGGACTCCGGAGCAACAGGGAATTTTATCGACCGGAAGTACGCTCAAAATATTAGGGTACCGTGTGAGAAAAAAATGTCCCCTGAACATGTGAAAGCCGTAGATGGGACGGCCCTGACGTCAGGACCAGTAAGATACCATACTATTCCCATAACAATGCAATTCGGCCCTGACCACTTCGAGACCATCCAGTTTGACCTCATAGATGCACCACATTTCCGTCTTATCCTAGGGATGCCATGGTTAACGCTACATGATCCTGTCATTGGATGGGCAGCGCGCACCGTTACCTTGAATTCCGAATATTGCAGAGAGCATTGCACCAAGCAATACATTCACCAGAAGAAGAAGTGCAAAACCCAGGCAGGTCTTTTGGCCATTGGATGCGAAGACACTCAGTATTGCTGTTCCACTACACTACCTAACGTCTATGAGGAATATCAACCAGTATTCGATAAACAGAAGGCTACTCAATTACCTCCTCACCGAACATACGATTGTCGCATAGAATTGGTACCTGGAGCAGCTATTCCCTGTAGCAGAGTGTATGCCCTTACCGAACCAGAAACACAATACTTAAAAAACTATCTGGACGAGAACCTAGCCTCTGGTTTCATCCGACATTCCTCGTCTCCAGCCTCGTCCCCTCTCTTCTTCATTCCGAAAAAAGATTGTGACGATCTTAGGACCTGTATCGATTACAGAGCGATCAACAGGATCACCATAAAAAATCGATATCCCCTCCCACTCATACCAGTGCTTCTGGACCAGCTCAAAGGTGCTCGTATCTTCACGAAATTAGATTTACGAGGTGCCTACCATTTGGTGAGAGTAAAAGCTGGCGACGAATGGAAGACAGCTTTCCGAACCAAATTTGGACTCTACGAGTATCAAGTGATGCCCTTTGGGCTATGTAACGCCCAGCGGCCTTCCAGTATTTCATGGATGAAGTACTTCGGGGGTTTTAGAAACATTCTGTATTGTTTACATTGATGATATCCTTATCTATTCATCAACACCCCAAGAACATGTTACCCATGTGAAGGCGGTCCTGGATAGACTCCGACAACATGCATTATTTGCAAAACTGGAGAAGTGCCTTTTCCATGTTGAAGAAGTTGCCTTCTTGGGTTACATTATCAACGCTCAGGGATTCCAGATGGATATGGGCAAAGTAGAAGCAATTACGCAGTGGAAAGCTCCTCATCACGTTAAATCTGTACAGAGCTTCCTGGGTTTTGCTAACTTTTACCGGCGTTTCATCAAGGATTTCTCAAAGATCATACACCCTATATCCAGTTTGTTGAGAAAAAACACTCCTTTTGTGTGGAGCAAAGAAGCAGACCACTCGTTCCAAACACTAAAAAGTCGATTCACCCAGGCTCCTATCTTGCGGCATCCTGACTCTCAATTACCCTTTGTAGTAGAAACAGATGCCTCTCAGTACGCCATCGGAGGAGTGTTATCCCAAAGACATCCAGACACAGGACAGCTACATCCCGTGGCTTACTTCTCAAAGAAACTCACCCCATGTGAAGTGAACTATTCCATTACCGACAAAGAATTGTTAGCCATAAAAAGAGCCTGTGAGGAATGGAGGCATTACTTATTAGGAGCACATCACACAGTCGAAATATACACAGACCATCGCAATCTGCTGTTTTTAAAAACAGCCAGAGCTTTAACTCCACGTCAACTACGGTGGTCTCTCTTTTTCTCTGATTTCGATTTCATTATCAAGTATCGACCAGGGCCTCAAAACGGTAAAGCAGATGCCCTTTCTCGTATCGAAGAACCAGAAAAGAGCACCAAAGATGATATTACCGAACCACCCTCAATCCTCCCAAAAACAGCATTTCAATGTAATACACTTGCATTGATTACATCACAAGACTTCTTAGAAGACCTAAAAGTGTCTGTAGCAGATGTGGATGCTCAGGCATGGAAACAGGAAGATCCAGAACACCGAACTGAAACCGGAAATTTGTTATATCACTATCATGCTTTGTATATTCCTGATCCTGTCCTGCAACTACGTGTACTGGCTTGGGCACATGATTCAATGTTAGGAGGACATCTGGGGGAATATAAAACCATTTCCTGCATCGAACGTTCCTTCTGGTGGCCCACGTTACGAAAAGATACCCGAGAATATCTAAGTAATTGCGCCATATGTGCACAAGGAAATCCGGCCACTCAAAACCTGCAGGATTACTACGTCCATTACCCATTCCTCCTCGGCCTTGGCACACTGTATCAATGGATTTTATTGTAGAAATGCCTCCTTGTGATGGGTACACCACCATTCTGGTTGTCGTAGATCATTTAACTAAAATGGGACACTTCGTCCCATTAAAACATCTGCCCTCCTCTTCGGAATTGGCTATCGTCTTTCTCCAGCACGTAGTCAGAGCCCACGGAATTCCTAATGTTCTTATCACAGACCGTGGAACGCAGTTCACCTCTCGTTTTTGGACGGCTTTATGCGAAACCATGAGAGTAGAAGTCAAGTTGTCCACCAGTTACCATCCCCAGACAGATGGAAAGACAGAACGTCTTAACCAGACATTGGAACAATACCTTCGCTGTTTCACCCTGCAGAATTCCATGGACTGGTACACATTACTTTGGATGGCGGAATTCGCCTATAATAATGCAGAACATTCAACACTAGGTTGCTCCCCTTTCTTCTGTTTAACGGGACATCACCCAAACATGCTTCCTTTTGAATGGCCAATAGTCTCCAAACATCCCTCCATACATGAACACCATGCCCATCTTAGAGCAGTGTTAATTGATGCTAAACAGCATTTGGCGGCAGCACAAGTAACGCAGAAGCAGTTCGCTGACAGAAAGAGAGCCCCGGAACCCGTGTACAAAGAGGGAGATAAGGTGTGGTTGGCCACTAAAAATCTTCATCTCAAGGGAGTAACCAAATTGAAACCCAAGTATATAGGCCCCTATAGTATTGAGAAAGTAATTAATCCTGTAGCCATGAAATTGTCCTTACCCCGCTCATGGCATATACACCCGGTCTTTCACGTCTCCCTGCTCCATCCCTGTCCTGTGAACACAAGATTACAGACAAGACCTTTACCCCTAGAGATAGATGGTCAGGAAGAATATGAAGTACAGGAAATCTTAGATTCTCGAATGGTGAGGGGACGAGTGCAGTATTTGGTGGATTGGAAAGGTTATGGGGTCGAGGATAGAACTTGGGAACCAGTAAACAACCTCCATTGCCCTCTTCTTTTGGAACGCTTTCACACTCTGTATCCAGGTAAACCAGGCCGACCACCGAGACGGCGGTCCTTGGGAGGGGTTCTGTCATGCTTATCCAGTGTAGGTCAGGAAAGACGGGTTTCCCTGCATCTACACGTAGGGCACTTCTTCCCCGAATGCATGATACTAGATATTAGAACAGCGTGCGCCCATTGGACTACATGACCCAGAATCCCTTGGGTCGCCTGCCTGGTCTAAGGATGAATCAACGCCAGGATTTTCGTCCCTATAAAGCCCCTCCCTTCCTAGGGTCGGGGCTTGACAATCTTGCCAGAATCTACTATCAAGCAAGCGGAAGGTATTCCCCGCTGGAGTTCCTGTTTTCGCCTGGATTTCAGCTGCAGTTTTTGCTCAACCGTGCAGAGGAACTTTATGCATATGCCCGGCCTCACTGGGAAGTGAATGCAGCTGGTTAATTGCTTTTCCCGCCTTCGTGAGACCTCTCTGATTTTTTGGAGGTTACGGAGCTTGTCAGGGTGAAGCAGTCTCTGTTTCCGACAAACTTCTGGGATTTAAAGGTATTTCATTTTTAAACAAACAAGAGAGAAGCGCTGGAGCGCTCCTCCCATGTCAGACACTGTGATTAAGTGCTTTTCTTACTCGAGAGAGTTTTAGCAATTAATTCTCTCGTAGCAGCTTTCTGTCTTCGTTTCAGGCTGTGTGTGGAAACAGCAGGTTGCATTTGGTTTTTTTGTGTACATAAGTATCCGTCCTTCTCTACTACTGCGCTGTGCCTTTTAACAGCGTTCTGGTGCTCATTTAAAAGGAACATTATGGAGCATTGACGCAGTGATTTGCGTGACTTTATTTCTGCCTTACAATTAATCCTGGGGTACCTGAGAGTTATACATTCTGCATTTCCTGCTCTTTATCTCTCAGTGTGGAGCCTTTTTGAATTGTGTATTTTGGAACTTTCATTAAGAGCATTGCTGCCTGTCGCATTTTCATGTGCGAGAGTAAGACGTAAACCAGACCTAAGGTGTGAGAAGATACCAGTACAGCAGCAGAGTTTATTATTTTGTCCCTTCCCCTTTTCCCTGGGGTACTTCCTCACATAGTAGTGTACCTCTACTCTGTGTGGGGTTGCGCTCAGGAGAATAGGGGAACTACTCTACACTCCATCGTTCCCGCTGGTGGTTCTAAAGGTTAGTGGCATTATTTGTTTTGGCGCTGCTGACATATCCTGACATGCACGTCTTGCACATTTCTGTACCCCTCTTGCCTCATTCTGCACCCTTTTTACCTGTTTCTGCACCTCTCTTGTCTCTGTCTGCACCTCTGTTCCCTCTTTCTGTACCTCTTTTGCCTGTTTCTGCAACTCTCTTGCCTCTTTCTGCAGTTCTCTTGCCTCCTTCTGCACCTCTGTTCCTTCTTTCTGCACGTCTCTTGCCTCTTTCTGCACCCCTGTTGCTTCATTATGCACTTTCCATGCTTCTTTCTGCACCTGTCTTGCTTCTGTCTGCACCCCTGTTGTCTCTTTCTGCACTCGTCTTCCCTCTTTCTGTTCCTTTCTTGCCTGTTTCTGCATCTCACTTGCCTCTTTCTGCACTTTTCTTGCTTCTTTCTACACCTCTGTTGCTTCTTTCAGCAATTCTCTTGCCTCTTTCTGCACTTCTCTTGCCTGTTTCTGCAACTCTCTTGCCTCTTTCTGCAGTTCTCTGGCCTCCTTCTGCACCTCTGTTGCTTCTTTCTGCACTTCTCTTGCCTCTTTCTGCACCCCTGTTGCTTTATTCTGCACTTTCCATGCTTCTTTCTGCACCTGTCTTACTGCTTTCTGCACCCCTGTTGTCTCTTTCTGCACTTGTCTTCCCTCTTTCTGTACCTTTCTTGCCTGTTTCTGCATCTCCCTTGCCTCTTTCTGCACTTTCTTGCTTCTTTCTACACCTCTTGCTTTTTTCAGCAATTCTCTTGTCTCTTTCTGCAATTCTCTTGCCTGTTTCTGCACCTCTCTTGCCTCTTTCTGCACCTCTCTTGGCTCTTTCTGCACCTCACTTGCTTCTTTCTACACTTCTCTTGCCTCTTTCTGCACCCCTGTTGCTTCATTATGCACTTTCCATGCTTCTTTCTGCACCTGTCTTACCTCTTTCTGCACTTTTCTTGCCTCTTTCTGCACCCCTTTTGCCTCTTTCTGCACCTCTGCTGCTTCTTTCTGCACTTCTATTGCCTCTTTCTGCACCTCTTTTGCTTCTTTCTGCACCTCAATTGCCTCTTTCAGCACCTCTGTTGCTTTTTTCTGCATATCTCTTGCCCCTTTCTGCACCTCACTTGCCTCTTTCAGCACCTCTGTTGCTTTTTTCTGCAGATCTCTTGCCTCTTTCTGCACCCCTCTTTTCTCTTTCTGCACCTCTCTTGCCTCTATCTGCACCCCTCTTGCCTCTATCTGCACCCCTGTTCCCTCTTTCTGCACCTTTCCTGCCTGTTTCTGCACCTCTCTTGCCTCTTTCTGTATCTCTGTGCCTCTTTCTGCACTTCTCTTGCTCTTTCTGCACCCTTCACGCCTCTTTCAGCACCTCTGTTACTTCTTTCTGCACTTCTCTTCCTTCTTTCTGCACCCCTCCTGCCTCTTTCTGTACCTCTCTTGCCTCTTTGTGCACCCCTCCTACCTTTTCTGCACCCCTCTTGCCTCTTTTTGCACCTCTGTTGGTTCTTTCTGCACTGCTCTTGCTTCTTTCTGCACCTTACTTGCCTCTTTCTGCATTTCTCTTGCTTCTTTCTACACCTCTGTTGCTTCTTTCAGCAATTCTCTTGCCTCTTTCTGCACTTCTCTTTCTTCTTTCTGCACCCCTCCTGCCTCTTTCTGTACCTCTCTTGCCTCTTTGTGCACCTCTCCTACTTCTTTCTGCACCCCTTTTGCCTCTTTTTGCACCTCTGTTGGTTCTTTCTGCACTGCTCTTGCTTCTTTCTGCACTTCTCTTGCTTCTTTCTACACCTCTGTTGCTTCTTTCAGCAATTCTCTTTCTGCACTTCTCTTGCTCATTTCTGCACTTCTCTTGCGTCTTTATGCACCTCTGTTGCCTCTTTCTGTACCTCTCTTGCCTCTTTCTGCACCTCTCTTGCCTCTTTCTGCACTTCATTTGCTTCTTTCTGCACCTCTCTTGCCTCTTTCAGCACCTCTGTTGCTTCTTTCTGCACTTCTCTTGCCTCTTTCTGTACCTCTGAGTTAGAGGTAGTTTTAATCCACCTGCCCTATTATGTACTAGAGCCTTACAGGGGAGGTCATGCCAATCACAGGGATACCCCAATCCATAGTGTACCCTAGTGTATGTAGGTGTTTTCACTGTATTCTAAGTGTCTTTCAGTATAGCACTGGCTCCGGGCCTGGTTAGTCAGAGTCAGTTACCACCAGTACCAGTCAGCAAAAAGTTGGGGGCACAGGATGACTTTGCAACAAGGCCTCTTTCTGCACCTCTGTTGGTTCTTTCTGCGTATCTCTTGCTTCTTTCTGCACTTCTCTTCGTCTTTCTGGAATTCTGTTGCCTCTTTCTTCATTTCTCTTGCTTCTTTCTGCGCCTTTCTTCCTCTTTCTGCACATGTCCTACCTCTGTAGGCATAATTAGAAATTAGCATTTAAAAAACCTTTGAAATTCACTGAAAAAACCATAGGTTTCAGGGACGTTATAGTTAGAAATTAGCATTTAAAAAACCTTAGAAATTCCCTGAAAAAAACCACAGGTTTCAGGGACGTTATAGTTAGTTGGACATTTCACTCGTACAAAACCAGAGAAATTAGGCCGTTATAGTTAGTTAAGCTAACTATAACTCGCGCCCCCGCAATGCACTGCTGATGACGTCACATATTACATCATTCATGACATGGTCAGTGACATCACTGATGACATCTCAAATGACATCACTGGTGACATCATCCACGTGATAATCTGATGCACCTCCTCACACTCTAATATAACCTTTGATACACCCACTCTAAAATACAGACTACCATTTTCGAAACCATAGACACACCAATACCAGTTACTACATACCCACTCACTGATTCCTAGGTCTACACACACATCCACTCATTCACCCATACAGTCACTCATACATGCAGTCACTCACCAATACAGCACTATCATTTGCACTCATACTCCTATACAGACACTCACACACCGCCACTCATCCATAGAGTTATTCACACACCTAGTCAGTCATGCAAAGAATCAATCACACTCCCATTTACTCACCTATACAGTTATACACACACCACCTCACTTATTCATACAGATACTAACACATCCTTACTCTCTTATACAATCACTGATACAAGCACACACTCATCCATACAGCCACTCTCACAATCACTCATTCTCACATGTGGTCATTTATATACTCCAACACTCACATATACTGCCTTTCACATATGTAGTTACTCACACATGTGCCACTGAGACATCCATTCACTCACCAACACACCCATACACACACTCACCCACCCACACAGCCCTTCCCAGATGCACTCTTGAACCCATACACCCAGTGAATCACCCCCTCACACATCTATGCACAGAGTCACACACCCCCCCCGCCCACACAGACACTCAGGCACCCATACAGATACTCAGACAACCAATCAATAACCCATATAGACACTCATGTAGCTACTCACCAACCCATGCAGCCGCTTACACACCAACTGACAGACTGATACAGACATTCACACAGTTTAGTCACTAACCCATGCATTCAGTAAGACACGTTTAATCACTCACTTATACAGCCAGTCACGCACCTACTAAATCATCCATTCAGACACTTATACACCCACTCATTCTTCAATACACCTTGGCATATATATATAGATATATATATATATATATATATATATAAAACATATTTAAACTTTACAGAAACACACAGTCACTGGATGATGTCATCAGTGATGTCATTTGAGATGTCATCAGTGATGTCATCAGTGATGTCACTGACCATGACATGAATGTTGTAATATGTGACGTCATCAGCAGTGCATTGCGGGGGCGCGAGTTAACTAACTATAACGGCCGAATTTCTCTGGTTTTGTACGAGTGAAATGTCCAACTAACTATAACGTCCCTGAAACCTGTGGTTTTTTCAGTGAATTTCTAAGGTTTTTTAAATGCTAATTTCTAACTATAACGTCCCTGAAACCTGTGTTTTTTTTCAGTGAATTTCTAAGGTTTTTTAAATGCTAATTTCTAACTAACGTCCCTGAAACCTATGGTTTTTTTCAGTGAATATATATATATATATATATATATATATATATATATATATACATATATATACATACACTATTATTAACCTGTTAATAATATTTAATTTTGTAGGCAGTCTTGGACCCTTTGAGTAGGTTTTGCGTACCCCCAAGGATCCCCGGACCACAGGTTAAGAACAGGGCCGGACTAGCTGTAGCGGGCATCATGCGTTTTCCTGGGAGGCTGGAAGGGTGGGGGACGGTTTTGCAGCAGTGGGGGCTGTTTTTTTGTTACTGGGGGCCGGTTTTGCAGCAGTGCTGCAATATCGGCCCCCAGTGCTTCACACCCCTGGGGGCTGGTCCTACAAAATTGTTAGGGCTGCTTTGGGTTCCCAGTCCGGCCCTGGTTAAGGGGATAACTGCTGAGCAGGCTGTACAGGCGACTCTCTCTCCTCTGTTTATTGTCCTCTCTATGACCCATCCCTCTCCTCCCCTGCTGTATACAGATCAAGAGGTGGAATGAAATATCTTCAGTAATCACCATGAAATCGATATGGGGCCTGGAGAGTAAATCATAGCAGCCAGCTAGATAACCCGAGCTCAGCCTAGCTCTCACTAGTCATACCACTAAGCCCTGCGACCAATTCCGAGCACTCTCGCACAACACAAAAACACTTCCCACGCATGCCATAGGGTCGTTGCAAGGCCAACACTCTTCTAAGCAAGCATTCTCCCGCTGTGTAGAGTGTTACTTCTCCAGTAGTGCGCTTTGGTACTCCACAGTAGGTGTATGAAGGAAGCACTATATAAATGCAATTACAGTGCGATAACAATTAAAGATGCATGCTAGTCTCCCGCCTGTAATGAAAGCTAAATTCCTTGATTACGTAAGTTGACACTATACTACTTTCAAGTGGCTATCTGATGTGAAATGTATTTATACAAAGTGTTTCAATCCAATGAATAGGCGTAGTCGAGGAAGCTTTCAACTAAACGAAAAAACGTACAGAGGTTCTGAAGAGTACATTTTGAAAAATAATGTATTGCATGCATTATTTTAAACTAGGAGGCAAGAGGCTCACAGTGGCAGGTCTTGTGCAGATCGATAGACAAGTGCCTGGATTTCCGCTGAAGACCAATACACTTTTTATACCCAGAGGGCAGATCCGTGGAACAAATTACCCAATATAATAGCTGAAGCTCGCGGTGCAGCAATCTGAAAAGGGAAACATTTATCAGCAAAACCGGACCACAGTCATAGCTTGGATTCATGTGGGACTATGAAATTTAACAGCACAGATGCTTGTTCTGCACGGCTTTAACACTGCACGATTGGAGCCAAGAAGAAGAGCACAGACAAAGCAAACAGGTCTCGCATTCGTGGCCCATTGGCTTTGTCAATGCTTTAGCCAACTGTTGTAAAGCATTGGCAAAAAAAAAACGTAAAAGAAAAAAGACGAAATGACACACTGTACAAATGAGCATGCATGCCACTGGGAGTACTGTGACGAAATCGCTTACTCCGCTATTGGAAGACGTGGCCATTTTATTTTTACCATTTTAAGATTGTATACGCCATTTGGTACAGTAAATACAAAACGCATTTTCACTTTTCACAAAAGCATATTTCTGAAAGTGGAGTGACCCACCACCTGCCCCAGCAAAAGGGAGTTGCCAGCCCTCCCAAAAAGTTAATTTAAGAAAAATTGAAAAAAAGCATTTTGTTGTATCTTGCCCTTTAACGGTGCTGCACCTGTGAGAATGTTAGGTGCATCAGTATAGGTCAGTATAGGTCACTGTGGAACAAGACCGTGGAGTACTCGGTCAGCTGTTGGTGGTGTCCTCCGGTGGGTGCAAATAAAGACTCACACTGAAGAAATAATAAGGTGTCACTTTGTTTTATTACTGGTGACGACTAATGACACCCACGGAAGAACTCTGCATGCAAAGTTAATTGAATATTACTGGAAACCTCACCCAACGTAAAGGTCAGTTATTTTAACTTCAAGTATTGTGAAGCGAGTTGCGACTGTAACTACGGGCGTTGTGGAGCAAAGTGCGACTGCTGAATGAGAGTCGGCACGTTTGTCAGAAATTTTGGATCACCAACAGTAAACATGAAGTTAGCGGTGTAAACCTGTAACGAGCAGTGCGACGGTTGAAAGACATTGAGACGGGCATTATTTGAACTCATCTCGAGGCCCGGTACACTGCTCGTGGGTTGAGGAAAGTTTGGAGTGCACAGCGAAGTGTGTTCGTCGGCTCAGTCAAGACGTCAGGGCGACCGCAAAGCATTAGCGGAGTAAGCGATTTCATCACAGTACTCCCAGCGGCATCAAGGTAAAGACAACAATGCGCACCTTTGTTTCTGAGTGCGCCTATCTCGGAGATCCCTGAAGCACTCGTTTGGATTGCGCGTCAAAGGAGGAATCACACAGGAATACTTCGGGAGCATTTTAATTGATGTGGTGTTGTTTATTTTAACGTCGAACACACCATTTATGTTTTCCTCTATTTTATGATAAAATAAAAAAGAAAAAGAAAAGAAGAAGCAAAGCAAATTGCCACTACAACTATATTGGGACAAGTCATACTTGAATATTGTCCACTATAAAGGTCATACAATACTTAGTCAAGTCTTTCAACCGACAGAAGGGCATCCATTTCACAGCAGTTACAACAAGAAATTTTCAGTGAAGAAAATTCACAGTAAGGTTGTATTTATTTTAATAATTTTACCTTATTGTGTTAGATTGTTATTTTGTGGTTATTGTGTTAATCTTTTATCTTAGTTTATTTTGTTAGCTTGTTAAGTTTGTTTATTTACAGCATGGCATCAAGTGGAATGAGTCAACCACCACAATTTGTGTCAGAACGTGGTGAACCAACACTTCCTTGGAAGAAGTGGAAATCCGTATTTGACTCATATCTAATAGCTATTGGGGGAGAAAAATTCTCAGCTGCCAGGAAACAAGCTGTTTTGCTACACAACCTCGGGATTGAAGGGAGGAACATTTATGACAGTTTAGATCCTGTGCCCATAGGTAGAGGGGTTGGAGAACCTGGTGATGTTTATGAATTGTCTGTGTTACTACTTCAAACACATTTTGGAGCACGAATAAACGTTGCGATGGAGAGACACAAGTTTTTCATGCGTGTACAAGCAAAAGGAGAGAGAGTTGCAAACTACGAGGCAGCACTCAAATCTTTAGCCCACACTTGTGAGTTTGAGCAACTAACCGATTCACTCATACGAGATTAACTAGTCCGTTGCACGAATGACACTAAATCCATGAGAAACAACTCGCAAAAATCCAAACTTAAAAGAAGCTATCAGTATTGTTGAGAGTGTAGAAAATACATCGAGCTGGGTGAAGGAAATGCGAAGTGCTATTACGCCTAAAGACTCAGTATCAGCTGTAATTCCTAGTGAGTGTGAAAATATTGATCCAAATTCACATGCAACTGTGATTCAAAAGATCACTGGGAAACAAGAAAAGATGATTGGAAAAAGTGATAAACCAAAATGGAACGCTTATGCTAGTAAAGATGCAAAGTTTAGATGCCCAAAGTGTGGTAGTCAGAGTCATGGTCCCAATTATCCGAACTGTTTTGCTAGAAGTGTGAATTGCAGAAATTGTGGGAAAAAGGGGCATTATGCACGGATGTGCAGAAACACTAGGGTAATTTTATGGATGAGGAGTTAACCTACCCCCAACAAATTATTCACCATATAACAGAAACGCATAGTGGTGTGATACAGGATGTAAAGGGTATTGATTCTGATGTTGTGATTATGCCAAAGTGGGACATCTACATTGGACACAAACTGACTCTGTTTTAGCAGACTCAGGTTCTCCTTATACATTGATAAGTGACAACATTTGGGATTGCACCTTTGGTAATGATAATATCACTCTGTTGCCTCCTGATATCAATTATGTAGCTTATGGGGGACAGAGTATTGATTTGAATGGTTATTCTGTTCAGACTATCACGTTCAAGGGAAGAGAAACTGTAGGGAAAGTCTATGTTGCCAAAAGAGGTGATAATCTGCTGGGATGGCGTCACTAGAGAGATTTTGGTATAATTTTAAATCCAAACGCATGTGAGCAAGTAATGTTAGTCATACAGCAGAGTGAGAATTTGAGCATTATTGAAAGTTATCCTGCAGTTTTTAGTGTCAAGCTTGGGTTGTTCAATGGGTTCAAGCACAAGGTAATTCTGAAAACGAAAGCGCAACCGGTGGTTCACAAACTGAGGAAGGTACCTAATATCATGATGGGCAAAATACAAGAGGAGCTCAACAGACTACTAGAGATGGGAGTCATAGAGGAGATAGAGTCCTCTAAATGGTTGGCTCCGATTGTCTTAGCGCCCAAGGATAATGGTAACAAGATTAGGATGTGTGTTGACTTGAGAAGTCTAAATAATTGCATTTGGGTTGACAGACAACCCCTGCCTATTATTAATCAAGCCCTTGCGAAACTGAGTGGTGGCAGTATTTTCAGCGTGATGGACTTGTCATCGGCTTACCATCAAGTCCTGTTACATGAAGAATCAAGGGCTTTGACCTCTTTCGTTACACCTCTGGGAGCATTCAGGTTTATCAGGATGCCATTTGGATTGGCGTCTGCTGCTGCCTGCTTCCAGAGGTTGATGAAGGAGGTTTTAGCAGGGATAGACTCAGTCCTGTTCTTTCAAGATGACATACTTGTTTTCGGAAGGGACAAAGTTGGTCATGATGTGGTGCTAAACAAGGTTTTGTCAAGACTACAACAGCGGGACTAACCTTAAAAAGAGAAAAATGTAAATTCAGAGTTGGTTTTGTATCCTATCTTGGCCATTCTATTTCCAGCGATGGTATCAGCCCCAAAATTGATTTAGCAGAAGCGATTTCACAAGCGCCAACACCAGTCAACAAGGATCAAGTCAAATCGTTTCTTGGTCTATCAGAATACTACTCAAAATGTATTCAAAACTTTGCAAGTGTTGTGCAGCCATTGAGATTGTTACTTAAAAAGGGTGCAGATTTTGTTTGGTCTGAGGATTGTATTACTGCCTTAAACAAGGTTAAGAAGGGAATTTCTTGTATGCCAACCTTAAGACACTTTGATGTGACAAAAAAACATTTTAACTACGGATGCAAGTGTGCGAGGCCTGGGTGCTGTACTTTCACAAATAATTGATGGCAATGAGAGAGTGATTGGTTTTGCATCGTTCTCGCTCAGAGGAGCAGAGGAACGTTACTCAGTCATAGAGCGTGAAGCGCTAGCATGCATGTGGGGCATCAATCATTTCAGATTCTACCTTCGGGGTCTGCCTTTTCTTGTGAGGACTGACCACAAACCCCTGGTTCACATGTTTGCATGCAGGAATGTTGAAAACACCACACCTAGAATAAAGAGATGGATTGAGGGATTGTGGGAGTACAATTTTATTGTAGAATACTTACCTGGGTTGAGCAATGTTCCTGCTGACTTTTTGTCCAGAATGCCTCTGGATAAGTTGGGTCCAGATAGTACTGAACCTTCTGTGCCATGGGTCAAGGAACCAGCTCTCAACAAATCTGAATGGGAGACTGGTGTTGCCAATGATGACTCTCGAAAATTTGTAATGGATTTTGTGGTCAAAGGTTGGCCTTTATTCTCGAATGTTCCTCAGTGTGCAAAAGGATTTTGGAATGTGCATGAAGAATTATGCATTGTAGCTGAGAATTTCTATAGGGGTGAGAGATTAGTTCCCCCTACTTGTCTACGTGAGAAAATTATCAATCTTGCACATGAAGGGCATCTTGGGCGAAGTTTAACTAAGTCCAGAGTGAGAGAATCTTATTGGTGGCCTGAAGTGGCCCGACAGGTAGAGGAAGTAGTCAGAGATTACATTCTTTGTGCAAATAACAACAAATCCAAAAAAGTTAGCGCGACCCCGCTTTCCCCTGTGGAGTTACCTGAACAACCGAGGACCAAGTTAGCTATGGACATTGTGGGACCCTTTGATGTATTAGCGCCCAATGAGAGATTTGTTGTTGTCCTGGTTGACTACACTTCCAAGTGGATGTCTGCTTGCTGCATGGGTTCTGTGGTCACCAAGAACATAATTGAATTTCTCAGAGATGTATTTCTTTGTGAAGTCATACCTGATGTTATGGTTACTGAGAACGGTGTGCAATTTACCTCTATGGAGATGGAAGAGTTCTTTAAAGATCTTTCCATTACTTACCATCGCACAGCTCTCTATGCACCACAAGCCAACAGACTTGTCGAGAGCATGAATAGGCTTGTAAGAGCAAGTGCTAAAACTGCTGTTGAAACGAACATGTCCTTGAAAAGCATCTTGCGTGAAAAACTGTGGGCACACAGGAATGCGCCCAACAGTATTACTGGTGTGACACCCTTTAAGAAACTCAGAGGTAGAATAGCTGGGTCTAAGCTCACCACAGGATGACGAGTCCAATTTGGAGAGTGAAGAGATATCAGTAGATGCACAAACAAAGGTATGATGACAAAAGAGGGGCGAAAAAAAGTGATTGGAAAGTGGGTGATATGGTGTTTGTAAAGAAAGCAGTGTGGTCTCCAAAAGGAGAAATGAAATTTGTAGGTCCCAAACGTATTATCAAGGTCATGAAGAATGTGGTAATGTTAAATGGTGGTGATGTTTGGAGCATGTCTCGTCTTTCTAAATGTAAAGGAGTGGTGGACTTCAATAGGAAGGAGACAGTACATGATAAAGTTCAATCTGAACAATTGTGTGTGGAAAAAAGGAAGAGGAGTTCACCTTCGTATCTTCATGATTATATTCTAGAGTAATGGTTATTTTTCAAAGTGATGTTTCTTCTTTTTGTCTTATTTTCCTTAACCCCTATGCTGTGATGTTTCACTTTCTTTTCGTTTTCTTATTATTCCTTTCTGTCCATCTCTTTCTTTATTATTGTATGTGAAGGGAAGATGTGTTGTATCTTGCCCTTTAACGGTGATGCACCTGTGAGAATGTTAGGTGCATCACCAGAACACTGTATAGGTCACTGAGGAACAAGACCGTGGAGTACTCGGTCAACTGTTGGTGGTGTCCTCCGGTGGGTGCAAATAAGGTGTCACTTCGTTTTATTACATTTTAAGGACTGCGATGTGTGGGGGAGATGGAGGTGGAGGTGGAAGCAACGTAGAGTGGGCAGGGGAGCAAGCAGCAGGCAAGCTTTAGGGTATGAGAAGGGGATTAACTAAAAAGACAAAAAAGTAAAGCTAGGGTAGGGTGAAGGGAGGAACACGGAGCACCTATGGTGGCAGCTGGACATCAGACGGAAAGCAGCACATAAGGGAGAGAGGAAGTGGAGATAGGGAGAGCAACACAGCATGAGTGTATATTTTGGGGGGAGGAGCAGCACATGATGGAAAGACCTAGAAAAAACGTGCATCTCATGCAATGCCGAAAGACAAATAAAAGTAGTTCCCTAAATACAAGTTAGCTAATCAAAATGACTATAAGGCTGCCCGCGGGTGCCTTCTCAAAAGGGCGGCCACCTTAATGCCACATTAGGCACACCACCACCTCGCTTGTTGTGGGAACCCCGGGGAGGAATCCCCAAGCCCGGTGCCCGGGCTGTGTCACTTCCGGCGCACGGAGGTAGGGCCGAGGTATTTATACCTGCCCCCACCCACGAGGCCTCCCTTTTTGTCATCTGGCCATGCCGTCTCCCTCCCTACCGCATACCTGGAGTGTTGGCTGGTGAGGACGGCTAGGTACGGACTGGTTAATGAGTTAATTTGTGTTGCAGGCGGAGTTACAGGGCGATCCGGAGGCAAAATGGTACGGAAGGGTTGATAAAAGTGGTACCTCACTTGTGTGGGTAGGCCTAGGGCGCGCGACAGGAAACAGCCCAAAACGCAACATGAATAGATCGCATTTTTCCACTCAAAACTGACCCATTTTTTGGAGAGTGTGTAGCTGCGGATTTTGGGCCCTCGCTCAGCCACCACCTGGAGACACTTAGCCAGGTTTTTTTGACGAGAATCTTGTGCAAAGCTCAAACTTTGCCTAAAAAACACATTTTCCTTGAGTTTCTGTGAGGAAACTTCCTTGAATCTGCATGGAACCACAAATTTCTTAGCACCCAGGGTTCCCCCAAGTCTCTTGAGGAAAACGGTACCTCACTTATGTGGGTGGGCCAAATTCCAGCAACAGGGAAGGGCCCAAAACTTATTGTGGAGACTACAAAATTATCTATTACAAAACAACCTGGTTTTGCAAGGGGGACACCTGCGTTTTTGATCCGGGGCTCAGCGGCCATCTAGGGAAACCTATCAAACCCAGACATTTCTGAAAACTAGACACCCAGGGAGTCCAGGGAGGTGTCGCTTGCGTGCATTGCCCAATGTTTTCTTACCCAGAATCCTCTGCAAACCTCAAATTTAGCTAAAAAGTCACATTTCCCTCACATTTCTGTGTGGGAAAGTTATGAGATCACCGATCCGGCTCAAATTTCCTACCACCCAGCGTTTCCCCAGGTCTCCCAATAAAAAGGGTACCTTACTTGTGTGTGTGGGCCAAGCGCCTGTGACAGGAAGGGCCCAAAACGTTTTGTGGGGATACTGATAACTACGGTAAGGGTCGGCAACCATGTAGGGAAACCTATGAAACCCAGACATTTCTGAAAAGTGGATATCCAGGGGAGTCAAGGGAGGCGTAACTTGCATGGATCCCCCAACATTTTCTTACCCAGAATACCCTGCAAAGGTGAAACATTGAATAAAAACATTAATTTTCCTTGCATTTCTGTGACATAAACTACAGGAATGTTGTAGGATCCACAAACTTGCTACCACCCAGGGTTCCCCCACTTGTCCCCATAAAAAAACGCTACCCCACTTGAGTTCCTGGACCTAGTGCTCGTGACATGAATGGATCACATGAGGGTCAACGGTACTCCTTGCACACACACCTCCAGCCAAGCGCCAGTACACACAGACCATCAGCTAAACACCCACCTCACAAACACCCATGGGAGCAGATCCAACCAAAAAATAGCTGACCTGCCCCAAGCGGGGGTGGGGGAGCAGAAATTGGCCAAATGAATCCCCCCACAATGGGGAGCGATCCTTGCACAAGGGGCCGCTCCCTGCCATGCATTCTTACAAAATCCATGGTGTCTAGCGGTTTTCTGCCCCCCTTGTGGCAGATCAGCTTAAAAATATGGCTGTTACGCCACAAGGCAGGGTAAGAAAATGGCCAAAATAATGCTTCCATAATGGGGAGTGACCCATGCACAAGGTGCCACTCCCGGCAATTAAATATTAATTTCTGGTGGCTAATGGAGTAGATCCCTGCTTGGGGATTGCCTTCCTGCAGTGATCCCCAAGCAGGGATCCACTTTGGAAAGGTACCACTGGAACGGGGAGATTCTTCCTTTTCCAATGATACCTCTCCCGTGTGCTTCGGTGCTCGGGCGTTGAGATAGGCCCCGAGCACCGAAGCAGTGAGAGTGAAATGAGCTGATTGGCTCATTTCACTTTCACTTTCAATGAAATGACGTCAGGGCGCCATGCTCGTCGATCGTTATTGCATTGGAAAAAAAATGCCTTGAGCTTCTGGAGAAGCTCTTTCCCAGCCGAGGCTAAAAAAAGAAAAGGAAATCCTTCCGCTGTAAACATGCCTTGTGTGCCAGGGTGGCTTGGAGCAGCCCTTGGCACACGAGCACTGTGGTGGAGGACGGCTCCAAGCCATTCTCGACACTGAAGCATTTAAAATATTTGTTTTCACCACACTTCAGAATAACAAAAATTGTGCTTAATTTGTGCTTTCCTAATTCTGATATATTCTGAAATATTTGTTCAGTTAATTTACTGGTATTTAAATGTTGTTATGTGCTACAAAAAAAATAACACTATAGCCTTTCCTTTCGAATCCCAGTACCCAACAAGATTGTCACATAAATCCTCTCACTTTGCAGTCAGAGAAAGAAAAGTAAACACAATCCTCCCTCAGAAGTTAGAGCCTAACATTTGAAGTCTCTCTTTGAATGCAAAACAAATGTGACAAGATAAAAACAAAATTTAAAGGGCTGTTTATTGCTCATCCACATCTAAACTCCAGCAAAGAGGATGGTTTAAGTGAAGAAACTAACATTATAGCAATGGGTCTTCCTCTAATGATTTAAACAGACCCATACATTTCATTCACTCTTATCCGCAACAATAAGAGTACCTTGCATATTAAAAAAACTGTCATCTTTTTAATTCTGCAAAAAACATACCAGTCAGGCCCGAGATTACCTATTGGACCAATGTGTTCGGATGGGGAGTATACCTTGCAAGCAAAACATGAAATGCTCATGGGTTAGAGAGTCTTCAATGCGTACAAACTGTTCACTGAGATTTTAGTAGCAACTGAAAAACCCTTGAGGAACGAAGGTAGAAAATGTGTTGTAAATAAAGGCTGTCGAGCATGGAAAGAGCGGTCAAGCCTCTTCTGGGAGTCAATCAAACTTAGTCAGACGTTGCAACTTTTGACCCTTCAGTAATTTCCAGTAACAGGACCCCGCGCCCCTATCCGAACACTTCTATAAAGGTTAATTCTGAGCATTACAGAACTGCACAAAACTAGCATCTCATTTATGTGACTTTTGAGACTTTACCATGAACAGAATTAATTCTGAAACTTTAAAGGATGAACTTACTTGCTAAACCAATGCAATCAAGTATACAATGAGCAAGCAGGCATTTGATGGCCATGACTAAGTCTGCTGTTGGGCTCCACCTTTAGCGTCAGTCTCAAACAAAGTTCATTGTGCAGATACATTTCCCTTTGTCCCAAAACTGGACTAGAGCTCAGAAGAACAGTCAGTAATTTCTCCTGGTTCAAAATATTTAGCCTAATTTATAAGACAGAGATAAAGTGAACTGAATGAACTTTCCAGTGTAAATTACATTCGAACAATATGTCCTCTGATTCTTTGGCAACAAATTTAGAAGTCAGTCTCAAAAGTGAGGGATAGTTCAACTATTTATGTGAGGGATATATGGGTAGGAATGGGAATACTAAGCAAAGCCCGAGCTGGTTTGGGCTGAATGATTGGCTCTAGTTTGGGACAACCCAAGCAAGGGTTTACCATTGCACTGGTGAATCGAAAAAGAGCAAAGCATCCCAAGGACTACCTTTTCCCCTCCCTATCACAGTTTCAAAAGGCACAAAACTTCAAATGCATGACACCTTACTGCACCTAATCCAAAAAGGTGCTTTTCTGCTGTGTGATTTGGCAGTCAAGAGGAGCTGCAATCAGGGGTGTAGCTTAGTCAGTAAGATGGGGGTGTGGGGATGAATCTCAAATTTTCTAACTAAAAAAAGCATTGAGCTGCAGGGTGGACGGCTGAGAGGACCATGGTTTGGGATGGACTATTTCCATGAGGAGCAGGATTAGTACTGATTTGCATTAGGTCAGCCTCTGTCTAGAGTGGCGCAGTGGGCTACCCTGAGCAATTGCAATTGGATAGATTATTTGCAAGTATTCATCTCATCATCTTTTGGGTGTTTGATTGCCAGTAGTACGCCTGGAAACTTTAGACTGGTGCAGCTGTCCAAGCCTACATTTGCCAATGTTTGTCAATTCCAAAAAGTAGTAAATTTGCAGGAGTACTTCTATGGGTGCAGATTTACTACTTTTTTGCTAACCCGTTCACTATCTAAATTTAAGATCCCAATCCAAAAACTGAACAAGTTAAAAACCTCTTAGTGACATGAGAATGAGAAAAACTGACACATACATATCAGAAACGATTCAGGGCCTTCTGACACAACTACCAGGCCGAGAATACATTTGAGGGCTGTCACATCCCCGTTGAAGCTACGTCCCTGCCTGCCCCACCTGCACCTGGTAGTTTTCCCTGGAAACTCATGACTACAGTCACTTACAACACAGTGGCCTGAGAATCCTGCCCTGGGATCACTTATTGTAAATGTATTGTCACTGCACTCAATCTTCTTCGTCTCTGGTACAAGAAGCCCTGCTGGTAGAGTTGTCAAATCGGTGCATGTGGGCAGGGTTCCATGTTTCTAGTCCTCACCTTTTACAGATCATTTTATCAAGTGACTAACAGTTCCATGTACTAAGCCCAAGTGACAAACAGAGGAGGGCATGCAGGCAAATTAACAGGGCAAGCTGAGCCAGAGCCAAGCCATGGGTCTGGCTTGGCTCTAAGAGTCCATGCACGAACCGAGCCAAGTTCATGCTTTTGCATGCAGAAGCATTTCACGTTAGTACATCAGATTATATCTCTCCATAGACAAGCATTTACTAAAAGTGATAGTTCTTTACAACATTCATGGCTACCCCCTATGACAATGCCATTAGTGAACCAAGAGGCAAGTTAATAGTCATGTAAAGCCTAAACGTGGTCTAGATTCTTGTTATTAATGGAGTAACATTATAGTCTATTAAATCAAATAGAAGAGGTTCTTGTACAGCGTACATCCTGAACTCAAGTATTTAAAATTGTTTTCATATGTGATAATAAAGTAAAAGAAGGCTCCGTGAAATAAAATATTTGGCTGGGATCACACAATTTTGACATGCATGAAAGCGGGTATTGATTCCAGGTTAGCTGGAAACACGCCAAGGTCAACCCCCTCCTGAAGAAGCCCTCGGCGGACCCCACCGACCTCAAAAACTACAGACCCATCTCCCTGCTCCCGTTCCCAGCGAAAGTCATTGAGAAAGCCATCAACAGCCAACTCGCCACCTTCATCGAAGAGCACAACATCCTTGACTCCTCTCAATCCGGCTTCTGAAAAACCACAGCACAGAAACCGCCCTCCTCGCCGTAACAGACGACATCCGCTCCCTACTGGACAAAGGAGAAACAGTAGCCCTCATCCTCCTCGACCTCTCAGCGGCCTTCGACACAGTCTCCCACCGCACCATAACACGCAGACTCCACGACACAGGGATCCGGGACAAGGCCCTCGACTGGATCCACTCTTTCCTCTCTGGCAGAATGCAGCGGGTCAGACTCCCTCCTTTCCTCTCGGACCCTACACCAACCACCTGCGGAGTCCCACAGGGGTCCTCCCTCAGCCCCTTGCTTTTCAACGTCTACATGGCTGCACGGACTCAACATTGTTTCATACGCAGACGACAGCCAACTCATCCTCTCCCTATCCAACGAACCCAACGCAGCCAAACACAACTTTCAAGAAGGCATGGAAGCTGTCGCCAAATGGATGAAAAGCAGCTGCCTACAACTCAACACCGACAAAACAGAAGTACTCATCATGGGCCAACACCCCGACGCCTGGAACAACACTTGGTGGCCCCCGCCCTCGGAAGCCCACCCACTCCCACGGACCACGTATGCAACCTTGGAATCATCCTGGACTCCGAGCTCAAAATGGACCGCCAGATCAACTCCGTCGCATCCTCCTGCTTCCACACCCTCCGCCTCCTACGCAAGA
The DNA here is from genome assembly GCA_963921515.1 of Calotriton arnoldi. Taxonomy (NCBI): domain Eukaryota; kingdom Metazoa; phylum Chordata; class Amphibia; order Caudata; family Salamandridae; genus Calotriton; species Calotriton arnoldi. The sequence continues at coordinate 1,482,513 of CAWUFW010004105.1, forward strand.
CCTTCAAATGGATCCCCCTCGAGCACAGAAAGACCGTCACTCACGCCCTCGTCACCAGCAGACTCGACTACTGCAACGCACTCTATGCCGGAATAAACAAAAACCTCACCGCAAGCTACAAAACATCCAGAACACCGCCGCGAGACTAGTCCTCAACCTGCCAAGACACTGCCATATCTCCCAGCACCTGCGCACACTCCACTGGCTCCCCATCGAGAGTAGAATCACCTTCAAGATCCTCACCCACGCACACAAAGCCCTCCACAACACCGGACCAGCATACCTGCACAGCAGACTCAAATTCCATGTACCCGAAAGGACCCTACGATCAGCCCAGCTCTCCTACGCCCAGGTCCCCCACGCCAGAAAGACCAGATCAGGAGGCCGCTCCTTCTCCTTCCTCGCGGCCAGAAAATGGAATGCCCTACCGCTCCACCTCAGACAGACAACATCACTCCCCATCTTCACGAGAAACCTCAAAACTTGGCTCTTCGACAGACCCCCTCCTTGATGGACTGGAACCTGCACCTCCCCTCCTCCCCAGTGCCTTGAGACCCTAACAGGTGAGTAGTCGTGCTCAACAAACACGTGATTGATTGAGCTGGTTTCACATTTTAAAATTCAGCAACCAGATGGGTATCTCTGTTGCTCTCTCTCCTGTTTACATCATCAAAGATCACTGATTTGTCTTTGATCCTGCCCCCAAACACCCCCCCCCCCAAAACTACACTCCTGCCTGCAATTGGCATAAGTCTCGCCCAGAGGAAAAATTAGGTGGGATCCATCTGTTCCTAAGTTTTTTTACATTTACTAAAACAGTTTCCATATTTTCTCTTAATAAAGAGCCCATCCTGAATGGTTTATTTCGACTTGACCTTGACCTCAAATCAGTGGCCTTCATTTCCCACAGATTGGTTTAACTTGCATTTATCTTTCATTTAAGGTGTGTGCATTATATTTTATATGCATTTACCTGTGGGTAAAGGAGAACAAAACAGAGAACATTTTGTTCTTTTTAGCCACATCTCTGATCTTGCCCGCACAATCACTAACTCCTCCCCAGTTGTACCCAAGATCAAAGTTGCCTTACTTTTTTATGCACCTCATCTGCTTGTCTCATCTGCTTGTCTCACCAAAGATGTGCGAGACGTCAGAGTCCCCTTGTTTTGTTAATCCGTGTAATTGCTGTCATTGAGGTGCTGACCTTCTCCCTCTTTACTGTTGTTAAGTCAGGGAAAGACAGTGACATAAACATTAAAAGTGTCTCCTTCCTTCCCTCACTCTTAGCGTTGACCAAGAAAGACATGTTGACATTTTACACACATAGAGGCTGAGTGTGTTTGCTTCCCATTCAATGTCTTCTAGAGTCGCAGTTCTTAACCTTTTGGCTTCTGAGGACCCCACTGAAATATTACTGGAACCCGGGGACCCCTCACTGAGCCATTATTGGAATCTGGGGAACCCCGGCCTAAGCAATTTCTTTGATTTGAACCTCAAAACAATAAACAAAAGTACAAAAACAAGTATACAACAAACACATGCTCGGATATTGAACTATTTTGTTTATCTCACAATCAGATATACAATTTTTTTCAGATTTAAAATTTTGCTTATATATTTGAATATAATGTATTCATTTTAATTTATTAATTTTAATATTATTTAATTTAGCAAAACTGTTGCAGACCCTCTGAGTAGGCCTCCTGGCCCCCAAGGGTCCTCGGACCACAGGTTAAGAAACACTGGTCTAGAGTCCTGTCAAGCTTCATTTCCCATCTGCAGTATTCCGGGGTCTTTCGATTCTATAGAAAGTTGACAGAACCCTCTTCTCATGCTCGACCCACTTCATCCATTTTTGTAATGTCATAAGTGTCCTCAAGGCCACCAGTTTTATTGGTAGTTGCTGGACAATTGATGAATCTGCAGATAGTAAAAGTGTGCCAATTCTGAGATGTGAAACTCAACTTTAAGATCTTCCAAAAGCCTTGATCGCCCCCATCTTGTAGTGAAAGCTAACCATGTGGCAACCCTGCTCCCTCCATTTCTTAAAGTTGTATATTTGAAGGTGTAGGTAAAAATCCTTATTGAAGCATGTAGGTGTAAAAGCTGATAGAAATGTAATATTGCTCCCTCCTTTGCTATCTCTGCCCCAGATTGCTTGGCTGGATCTAGTTACAGTAAAGCCCCCAACTCTGGTTCTTCCTTTCTAGCCATGACTGCTACTGAGCCACATAGGATTCCGGCCATTCTATGGTAGATGAAACCCCAGGGTTTCTCCATTTCAATCTTCCTCAATTTATAAAATAGCATTGCTGGATTGCTTGATAATAACAGAACTCAGGGGTACCCAACCCCCGCTACTAGGTGCCACAAGTATCTGTATGCAACCCTGGGCGTCTTGTCATTCAAGGCTTTCTGAAGTTGCTCCATCAGTCAAGGTGGTAGCGTTAATGGTAGCATTTGAAATAGGTAGAGTAGCTTTGGCAAAATGACCACCTTTATAATCTGTAACCCTCCAAATGTGCAAAGACTGCAATATTTTCATGATTTTCCTTAGTAAGGGGAAGTAGTTGAAGGAGACCATTTTAGCTATAGAGGGTGTAATCTGGACCCCTAAGTAGTTCACTTCAGTAGATGCCCATGTCAGCAGGTATGAAGCTTCCAGGCCATGTGTTAGACCTGGCACCATTGGCGTGGGTCTCCCTTCCATTTTTTGCCTTTACCTCCTGTGTTTTGCTGTGTGTTGGACTCCATTTTTGCTGGTCTAGATGCTTTGGGCACTTTGCCACTGCTGTTCAGTGCCAAAGTGCAAGTGCTCCCTTTGTAAATTATTGTTATGGATTAGTGATTCCATTATTGGCTTATTTGATTTACTTGTCAGACCCTAGTACAGTGCTCTATGTGTGCCCAGGGCCTGTAAATGAAATGCTGCTGGTGGGCTTGCAGCACTGATTGTGCCACCCACAGAAGCAGCTTGTAAAATGTGACTCAGGCCTGCCATTGCAGAGCCTGTGTTCAGTCTGGGACTGCCATGTCGACTTGGCAAGTGCACACACTTGCCAGTCCCTAAACCTTCCCTTTTCTACATATTGTCACCCCTAAGGTAGGCCCAAGGTACCCCTGTGGGCAGGGTGCATTGTATGTGAAAGGTAGGACATGCCCTGATGTGTGTGACATGTCCTGATAGTGAAATACTGCCAACTTCGTTTTTCACTATTGCAAGGCTATCAGTTCCTATAGGACAGAATGGGGAGTTTGTTTATAACATCTTATAAACATAACTGACCCTAGGAACAAGATGGAAAAGTAAAGTTTAGTATGCCTGAACTCAGAATGTTAAAGTGCATCTTTTAGTGAGGGTGATTTTTACATTCTGTGTTTGAAAATGCCACTTTTAGAAAGTAGGTATTTTATTGCCTAACCATCCAGTGTGCCTCTGCTAGGTTTGTGTATTGCATGTCTGGCTTTTGGATGACAGGGGCTGGAGAGGGGCTGCGGCTCCAGAAGTCTGATGAGTCAGGGTTGGGCTGAATAGGCTTGGAGTGGTGGGAAGAGTAGCACCTTCACCTGAATAGGGCTGTGCCTGCCTTCCACAATGACGACTCCGCCCCCCTGTAGTGTGTCTGGATCCAGGGCTCACACTGACAATGGAGGTTGTTGTGCACTTGCAAAGTGCACCACAGAACTGGTTTTGGCTGGGTACAGACACTCTCTGCCTTCAGAGAACAAAGGATTTTGGTGTATAAAAAGAGGGGCCCAGACCCCAGACTTTTAGATCACTTCTGGGAAATCAAGAGGAACCTTTGCCAAGGAGAAGAGCCGGATAAGCTGAGGAGGAATACTGCCCCTGTGCTGTTTGCTGTCTGGGGTTGGCCTGCAGTGGCTGCTTGCTGCCAAGGAAAGGAGAAAAAGGACTTTGCTGTTTGCTTTGTCACCTGCTTGAAGAAAAGATCTCCAAGGGCTTGAAACTGAGCTTGCCTCCTGTTCTAAAGTCTCAGGGACACAAAGACTTCACCACCAGCTCCCCTGAATTGCCTTGATGGGAATTCCAACCTGCAAAGAGGTGCCTGATGCTGTTTAGGACCTCTAGATACTGTTTGTCGCTGGGAGCTGGAAAATCGACGCAACATCGAAGAAGCGTGACGCATCCACACCTGTTTCCGATGCATCGCCGAAGAAACTGTCGCAGCGCCTGCCGCGGCTCGAGAAATCACCGCACGACGCATCGGGTGCAACGATCTCCGAAGTCCGAGATGACCACACCGATCCACACGCAAGCCTGCTGTACGGCTGCACGAAGCCACGCATCGTACCGGATCGACGCATCGCATTGAGGCGCCAAGACTGTTGCATCGTTGGGGGCCGCAGTAAGAAACAGACGCATCAACTCCCCACGCAGTAAGAAAACGACGCATCACCTCCTCTCCGGTAAGGAATCGATGCATCAACTCCCCATCGCTACAGTCAGTAAGGAACCGACACATCACCTCCCCCGGAGCAAGGACTCGACGCATCACCTTCCCTGAGTGTAAGGAACCAACGCATCACCTTCCCTGCGGCCATTTTGTTTGTTTTGCGTGACACATCTAAGGTACTTTTGAGAAAAGTGTCGCATTTGCAACTTGCATTGAACTGAACTATTTCTACCATCTGAAAGTCATATTTTTATTACTGTATTGTAGATTTTTGTCGTTTGGTCTTGTTTTGGTTTAGATAAAGATTACTTATTTTTCTAAACTGGTGTGGTCTCCATTTGTATTGTTTTCACTGTATTACTGTATGTGTTCACAAATGCTTTACACACTGCCTCTGAGATAAGCCTGTCTGCTCGTGCCAAGCTACCAAGGGGGAGAGCAGGGGTTATTTTAGAAGTGTATCCCCCTTACCTGACTAGAAGCAAGGGTCCCTATTTGGACAAAGGTACCTACCTCTGCCAACTAGAGACCCCCATTTCTAACATTGGTGGTGAGCGGTGAGGATCTGGACTTGTATTTGTGACTTTCATACAGTGATTGGTGTACACTACTAGTATGGTGCAGACCATTACGCAACCACATACATTAGGTAGTTTTTTTCTGGGAATTTTTTGCATCTTGAGAACTGCCAATTTTCACCATGAGCAAAGCAGCATCACTTGCATCCGTGGATATTGAATTTGAAAAGGAGAGGGTTGATACCTACATTGTGCCACAACTTAAAGCCATCTGCAAAAAAATTAAAATCTCCATGAAAGGCCTCACCAGGAAGGAGGAATTCCAAAAGGCGCTGAGGGCCTGGTTGGAAGCAAGGAATGCCAGTGGGCAGACCGAGGAGCCTATGGTGGAGGGGGAGAATTTAGAATGGCAGCAGGATGGGCTGGTGGGCCTAACTGGACGGGGGGGGTGCCTCCCAGGGAAGGCAGCAGTGTGTCTTCAAGGGGTCTGTCTCCAGAAGAGTTGGAGGACAGGGAGAGAAGCAGAGTGCATGAAATAGAGCTTGCTAAACTCAAGCTGGGGAGCCAGGGTGACTTAGAGAATAAGAGGTTGGAGAGCAATAAATTGGCCATGGAGGAAAAGAAGATGCTTTTAGAGCATGAGAGAGTGTTGAGGGAGTTGGAGTTGAAAGCAAAGAGTCTAGAAATCACTCCCTCTGGTGGCAGCACACCATCAGTGCCTGGGGAAGGAAAAGTATACATTCCCAAAGATGTTATCAAACATTTCATGAAACATGAGGACATTGGGCAGTGGTTCAAGGCCTATGAAATAGCAATGAAGTCCCACCGGGTCCCTGAGAGAGATTGGGGAGCAGGGTTGTTGGGCCGCTTCATAGGTGAAGGGAGAGAGACCCTACTAGCTTTGCCCACTGAGGATCAGATGTCCTATGCCCCCATGAAGGAAGCCTTGATATCCAGGTATGGGTTGACCCCAGAGCTTTATAGGCAGAAATTTAGGAACTACAAGAAGCTGGAGTCAAGTACTTGGGTGGAGTATGTATCTTATTTTTGCAGAGCACTGGATGGATGGGTGAAGGGTAGCAAGGTAACTGATTTACAGCGGCTCTATGATTTGGTTGCATGGGAGCACTTGTCCAGTAGTTGTTTTCCAGAGCTACGCCAGCACCTGATTGATAGTAAGCTGACTGACCCCTGGAAGCTTGCTGTGGAGGCGGACCGCTGGGTCAGTACCAGGCTCCACAAAGGTCTTGTGGGAGACTCCGCCAAGGGTGGGCATGGTCCCCAGCAGAAGAGTGGGGGGGACAAGGGTAAACAGAAGGAGTTCCAAAAAGGGCCCCAAAGTAATCCCCAAGGGAACCAAGTTAAGGGTTTCCAGCCTCCCACTGAAAAGAAACCATGGGTTCCGACAGGTAAGCCTGTTCAGAGGGGTCCCAAGACCTGTTTTAGTTGTGGTCAGGAGGGCCACTTCCGGGGGGGATCCTAAGTGTCCCAAACCAGTTACCACCGCACCCACTGGTGCACCGCCCCGGGAACTGGCTAGTGTAGCCTTGGGGGAGGAGTCGGGTGCCCAAGGTGGGTAGGGTCCTGCAGAGATGTCCCTGGTCTCTTTAGGAGACAGTGAGATGGTCCCAAGGACTCACCTGCCTGATAACACTAAAAAGTGCAGACAGTGGGTGACCATCAATGGCCATAGTGTGGTGGCTCTGAGAGATACCGGAGCCAGTGTGACAGCTGTCAGTTGTCGGCTGGTTTCTGAAGAGCAGGTGGTCCCCAACACATGCTACCCAGTTGTTGCCGCTGACAATTCAGAGTGCCTCTGCAAAGTGGAACAGGTTCCCTTTGAGTGTGGGGGGGTCTCAGGTACCTTGAAAGTAGCTGTGAGGCCAGCCCTGCCTGTTGACTGTCTGCTAGGCAATAATTTGGAGAGCTCCCCTTGGGCGAAGGTGAAGCGGAGGTCTCATTTGGAGATGTTGGGTCTGCCTGAGTGGGCGTGTGTGACCACTCGGTCAATGGCAGCCAGTAAGGGCATTCAAGAGGACCTGGAGCCTGAAAGAGTGGCCCAGGTGCCTGCCGGGAAGAGAAGAGGCAGGGGGCGGGGGAAACCGGCCCCCGAAGTTCCCACGGTCCAGGAGGAGGTAGACCCTGAGGGGGATGCCCTGGAGCCTACAGGGGAACAAGTAGCTGAACTGGGGGACCTGCCTGAGCTGACCCATTGGCAGCAAGAAGGAGGGCCCACCAGGGAGGACCCTGCCCTTCTCTCATTGGTTTGCGGCAGGAGGCTGCAAACCAGGCAGCATGTGATCAGTCTGGATCACATTGGATATACTGGGAGAATAGTCTCCTGTATAGCGAGCCTAAGGTTGCTGAGCCTGGGTTAGCCCGTGTGCTGGTGGTACCCCAGTGCTTCAGAGCCTTCCTACTGGGTCTGGCTCATGATGTGCCTTTGGCAGGGTATTTGGGGCAAGACAAGACCTTTGAGAGGCTTGTCACCCACTTTTACTGGCCCCAAATACCCAAGCATTCTGATGCTCACTGTAGGTCTTGCCAGACTTGCCAGGCAAGTGGTAAGAGTGGGAGGAAGTGTAAGGCTCCTCTCCAACCTTTCCCTGTAGTCAGCACCCCCTTTGAGAGGGTGGGTATTGACATTGTGGGGCCTCTGGATCCCAAGACAGCCATGGGCAACAGGTTTATCCTGGTCTTGGTGGACCATGCCACCCGGTACCCAGAAGCCATCCCTCTCCGGACTGTGACGGCCCCTGTGGTGGGTCGTGCATTGATGGGGATTTTCTCCCATGTGGGGTTCCCCAGAGAGGTGGTGTCCGACTGGGGTACCAACTTCATATCTAAGAATATGAAGTCCCTGTGGCAGGAGTGCGGTGTAACCTATAAGTTCACCACTCCATACCACCCCCAAGGTAATAGGCTGGTTGAGAGATTCAACCGGACCTTGAAAGGCATGATTATGAGTCTTGGTGAGCCCATGAGGCGTAAGTGGGACGTCCTCTTACCATGCCCTCTGTTTGCTTACAGAGAGGTGCCTCAGAAGTCCTTAGGGTTCAGTCCCTTTGAGCTGCTATATGGCCATCCTGTAAGAGGACCTCTGAGTCTGGTGAAAGAAGGCTGGGAGAAAGCTCCCAGTAAACCTCCCCAGGATGTATATAGCTACATGCTGGCCTTCAGAAACCAGACTAAGCGCTTCAGGCAACTTGCTCAGGCGAACCTGGGAAGCCAGCCAGGAGGAACTGAAACGCTGGTATGATCAGAATGCCACTCTGATCGAGTTTCAACCTGGACAGAAGGTTTGGGTCATGGCCCCAGTGGAGCCTTGTGCGCTCCAGGATAAGTGGACCGGACCATTTGAGGTGGTGGAGCGCAAGAGTGACGTCACCTACTTGGTGGACTTGCAGTCTCCTAGGAACCCTTTGCAGGTCCTACATGTGAACCGCCTGAAGCCCCACTTGGAGAGGTCCGAAGGGGGCATGCTCCTAGCAACAGATGCTGGGATGGAAGAGGAGACTGAGCCTCTTCCTGACCTCCTGTCTGCAAAGGAGCAAGATGGGTCAGTGGATGGTGTGAACCTCTCTCCCACCCTGACCCCTGAACAGCAGAGTGACTGCCGCCAACTGTTGGGGCAGTTTTCTGACCTGTTCTCCCTGACCCCCGGTGTCACTCAGTAGTGCGTCCATGATGTAGACACTGGGGACAGTCCTCCAGTAAAACATAAGATTTACAGAGTGACTGACAGGGTCAGAGCTTGCATCAATGAAGAGGTCTCCAAGATGTTAGTGCTAGGGGTGATTGAGCCCTCAAACATCCCTTGGGCCAGCCCAGTGGTCTTGGTCCCGAAGGCTGCCGCACCCGGTGCCACACCAGAACTCCGGTTCTGTGTGGACTACCGAGGGCTCAATTCAGTCACCAGGACTGACTCGCACCCCATCCCCAGAGCTGATGAGCTCATCGATCGGTTGGGGGCTTCCCGGTACCTCAGTACGTTTGACCTAACGTTTGGGTACTGGCAGATCGCCTTAACTGATGGGGCAGGAGAGAGGTCAGCATTCTCCACACTAGATGGGCACTACCAATTCCGGGTGATGCCCTTTGGGATGAAGAATGCCCCTGCCCACTTTCAGAGGTTGGTCAACCAGGTATTGGTTGGGCTGGAAGATTTCAGTGCTGCCTACCTGGACGACATTGCAGTGTTCAGTGCCACTTGGGAGGAACATCTGCACCACCTCTGGGAAGTGTTGAAGGCGCTGCGGAGGGCAGGCCTCACGATCAAGGCAAGCAAGTGCCAGATCGGGCAGGGTTTAGTGGTGTACTTGGACACCAGGTAGGGAGCGGCCAGATGGCGCCCCTACAGCCCAAGATTGATACCATCCTGGCTTGGGAACCCCCAAGACTCAGACAGAGGTGAGAGCCTTTTTACGACTCACAGGGTATTACAGGAGATTTGTCAAGGGGTATGTCACCATTGTTGGCCCCTTGACAGAGCTGACTTCCAGGAAGCAGCCCAGGAAAGTGAATTGGACTGACGCCTGCCAGAAGGCTTTTGATGCCCTGAAATCTGCCATGTGCACAGCGCCCGTGCTTAAGGCACCCAACTTCTCAAAGAGTTGGGTGCTTCAGAGCATGGTGTGGGGGCTGTGCTCTCACAGCTAAATGAGGAGGGCCAGGACCAACCTGTAGCCTTCATTAGTAGGAGGTTTCTTCCACGGGAACAGAGGTGGAGTGCGATTGAGCGTGAGGCATTTGCTGTGGTCTGGGCGCTGAAGAAGCTGAGACCATACTGGTTTGGGACTCACTTCCGGGTTCAGACAGACCACAGGCCCCTCAGATGGTTGATGCAAATGAGGGGTGAGAATCCAAAGCTGTTGAGGTGGTCCATTTCCCTACAGGAGATGGACTTTACAGTGGAACACCGCCCTGGTACAGAACACGCCAATGCTGATGGTCTGTCCAGATTTTTCCGCCTTAGTGAAGAGAACTCCCAAAAGGGCGGGTAGTTCTCCCCACATTTCAGCTGGAGGGGACACGTGTTAGACCTGGCACCATTGGCGTGGGTCTCCCTTCCATTTTTTGCGTTTACCTCCTGTGTTTTGCTGTGTGCTGGACTCCATTTTTGCTGGTCTAGATGCTTTGGGTACTTTACCACTGCTGTTCAGTGCCAAAGTGCAAGTGCTCCCTTAGTGATTCCATTATTGGCTTATTTGATTTACTTGTCAGATCCTAGTACGGTGGACTATGTGTGCCCAGGGCCTGTAAATCAAATGCTGCTCGTGGGCTTGCAGCACTGATTGTGCCACCCACAGAAGCAGCTTGTAAAATGTGATTCAGGCCTGCCATTGCAGCGCCTGTGTTCAGTCTGGGACTGCCATGTCGACTTGGCAAGTGCACACACTTGCCAGTCCCTAAACCTTCTCTTTTCTACATATTAGTCACCCCTAAGGTAGGCCCAAGGTACCCCTGTGGGCAGGTTGCATTTTATGTGAAAGGTAGGACATGCCCTGATGTGTGTGACATGTCCTGATAGTGAAATACTGCCAATTTCGTTTTTCACTATTGCAAGGCTATCTGTTCCCATAGGACAGAATGGGGAGTTTGTTTATAACATCTTATAAACATAACTGACCCTAGGAACAAGATGGAAAAGTAAAGTTTAGTATGCCTGAACTCAGAATGTTAAAGTGCATCTTTTAGTGAGGGTGATTTTTACATTCTGTGTTTGAAAATACCACTTTTAGAAAGTAGGTATTTTCTTGCCTAACCATCCAGTGTGCCTCTGCTAGGTTTGTGTATTGCATGTCTGGCTTTTGGATGACAGGGGCTGGAGAGGGGCAGCAGCTCCGGAAGTCTGATGAGTCAGGGCTGGGCTGAATAGGCTTGGAGTGGTGGGAAGAGTAGCACCTTCACCTGAATAGGGCTGTGCCTGCCTTCCACAATGACGGCTCTGCCCCCCCTGTGGTGTGTCTGGAGCCAGGGCTCACACTGACAATGGAGGTTGTTGTGCACTTGCAAAGTGCCCCACAGAACTGGTTTTGGCTGGGTACAGACACTCTCTGCCTTCAGAGAACAAAGGATTTTGGTGTATAAAAAGAGGGGCCCAGACCCCAGACTTTTAGATCACTTCTGGGAAATCAAGAGGAACCTTTGCCAAGGAGAAGAGCCGGATAAGCTGAGGAGGAATACTGCCCCTGTGCGGTTTGCTGTCTGGGGTTGGCCTTTAGTGGCTGCTTGCTACCAAGGAAAGGAGAAAAAGGACTTTGCTGTTTGCTTTGTCACCTGCTTGAAGAAAAGATCTCCAAGGGCTTGAAACTGAGCTTGCCTCCTGTTCTGAAGTCTCAGGGACACAAAGACTTCACCACCAGCTCCCCTGAATCCCCTTGCTGGGAATTCCAATCTGCAAAGAGGTGCCTGCTGCTGTTTAGGACCTCTAGAGACTGTTTGTCGCTGGGAGCTGGAAAATCGACGCAACATCGAAGAAGCGTGACGCATCCGCACCTGTTTCTGATGCATCGCCGAAGAAACTGTCGCAGCGTCTGCCGCAGCTCGAGAAATCTCCGCACGACGCATCAGGTACAACGATCTCCGAACTCCGAGATCACCACACCGATCCCGACGCAGGCCTGCTGTGCGGCTGCACGAAGCCACGCATCGTACCGGATCGACACATCGCATCGAGGCACCAAGACTGTCGCATCGTTGGGAGCCGCAGTAAGAAACAGACGCATCAACTCCCCACGCAGTAAGAAAACGACGCATCACCTCCTCTCCGGTAAGGAATCGACGCATCAACTCCCCTGCGCTGCAGTAAGGAACCGACGCATCGCCTCCCCCGGAGCAAGGAATCGACGCATCACCTTCCCTGAGTGTAAGAAACCGACGCATCACCTTCCCTGCGGCCATTTTGTTTGTTTTGTGTGACGCATCTAAGGTACTTTTGAGAAAAGTGTCGCATTTACAACTTGCATTGAACTGAACTATTTCTACCATCTGAAAGTCATATTTTTATTACTGTATTGTGGATTTTTGTCATTTAGTCTTGTTTTGGTTCAGATAAAGATTACTTATTTTTCTGAACTGGTGTGGTGTCCATTTGTAGTGTTTTCACTGTATTACTGTATGTGTTCACAAATGCTTTACACACTGCCTCTGAGATAAGCCTGTCTGCTCGTGCCAAGCTACCAAGGGGGTGAGCAGGGGTTATTTTAGAAGTGTATCCCCCTTACCCTGACTAGAAGCAAGGGTCCCTATTTGGACAAAGGTACCTACCTCTGCCAACTAGAGACCCCCATTTCTAACACCATGTATTTGATTCAGGGGTATGTTGCCATACCTTTAGACTTCTGGATATTGATTTTAAAGCCTGACACCCTGTGAAAGCAGCTCTCCCATTATCTGCAAAAGACAATTCCAAATTCATTCAGACACTATCAAGAACCTCTTTGGCCAATTATGTGCCCCTCTGGTCCAGGTTCTCTGTCTCCTACAATGAGATCACTTCTGGGAGGAACCAGATAATTTTCTCATAGAAAACATATTCACCTGCATTTCAGCATGATTTGGTCTGCAAAGTTCAACCCTCTTTGGGTTTGAGAACACTTTCTTAGTCATCTATGGCATCTTCAGTGTGATGACAGAGATGAAGAGGAGCAGAACAGTCGTGTCAGTTCAGAGGGCATCCGCAGTCCCATCACAGAACAAAGAAGAAAACACTGAACTCACTGCAACCCTATGACAATTCCCAAGACATGACCATTCTTCAGACTCAGCTAGAAGCTCTCACAGGCTATGCACCCGGCGTTCAGACCCAATTCTTTGTTGTCTAAGCAAGTTCATGTCCAAGGAAGCAGGGCCAAATAAGCCAAGTCCAGCAAGGTTATACAAGTCTCTGCCCTGGCTTGAGCCCAGCCAAAGCATAGACTACAGCAATTTACAGGCATGCCACCCGGATTTGTGAATAATAAAACAAAGGGACCTGTAAATAATAAAACAAAAGGGGAAACTTCAAAGAAGAAAGACATACAATGGTTACTGGAATTCTTTCTTGGGGGCCAAAAGAGGAAAAAAGCTTTTGAAAACTTTATAATGATTTGTAGATGAGAATTTGGGAGTCCAATTCAGTTGTGGGCACCGGCCATGATGTAGGGACTGTGACAAGTGAGAGTTGTGGAAGAAACATCTGTGACAATCTGCCTCACTTACAAAATGGTGTCACTCAGCTTTAATGAGTTAGCATTTAAAAAAAAAATATTTTTATTTATAAATTTTGTTCAGACATAAACATGTTACAAACTTTTGTGCAGTGTCGGATCATACAGTTTCCATACAAGGTTTCAGCGTTACATGGCTTCATGCCAAAACAATACAAAATTAGATTACATTGCATCTTGCTAGACAGTAAGACTTATTATACTGTGTTCATTTACCGTTTAAAAGTACAAGTATCTAGGTCTCTTGATTAAAGGTTGGCTTATAATTCTTGAAGTAGTTGCGGGCATAACTTACATTACAAGTGAGGGTCGTGGCAGTCCCCCAGCACATAGTGAGTAGCCAGGGCGTGTCCCGCACAGCCCCAGCCACACGGACAAGCGGTGCAACAGGGCCCGGCCAACTAATTAGTGCGGCGCTGATGGTCAAGTATCAGTAGCCAAAGGAGGACCATCCGTGACCGAGTCGTCTTTTTCTTTAAGCCAGGACATAAAGGGTTCCCAAATGTCTTTCGGGCAAGAAGCCGTGGGCATTAGGTCCCAGAATGCGGTCAGTTGCTCCTGACAGTATGCGATGTCCTGTATCCAAGACTTAATGCGGGGGGTCTGAGATGCGCCCCAGTGTATGGCCAATCTGCTCTTCGCAAGCAGTTGCATCATTGCCGTTAGTCAGCGTTTCTCTGGTGGGGCATCTGCAACGTATCCCAACAGAGCAACTAGCGGCGTGCAATCAAGTGATATCCCTGTGACCTCTTTGATTGTACCATATACCTCCTCCCAAAAGCTGGCAATGAAAGGGCAGTCCCACGCTATGTGTAGAAAGGTTGCATTGTCCTGTTTACACTTCCAACAGTTCGAGTCTTGGCATAGCCCTACCTTGTGTAAATGTGAGGGAGTACGATACACTCTATGTAAAAATCTAAAATGAATAATTTGGGGAGCGGTGTCGTAACTGGGAACAGCAGAATGACCATTTCTCCTTCGTGGGCAACTCATTCAGATCAATCCTCCACTGGACCAGGGCCCTCGGGCATCCAATGGGCCTCTTGACTGTGTGAAATTGTATAGTCTGGTGATCAGTTTCCGGGGAGATGGAGTGGTCAAGAGATGCTCTAGCTGCAGCATAGTGGCGGGAGGTGTTGGGAATGTAGGGTGTAATGCTCTGCAGGTCGCTCGAAGCTGGTAATATAATAATAATTCTAGGATGGGTGTTGGGCTACCATCTTGATTGTGCGGTACTATTGAAAATGTATCCTGTGGGTATAAATCTCCCAATTTGGAAAGGCCGATGCTTCTGGCGCGTTCCATAGTGCCTTTATCATGAAGGATAGGGAACAATGGGTGATGTGCAAGAGGAGTAGATGGAGCGTATAGCAATGGAGTGCCGACACGTTACCTTAAACCCTCCCAGGCCCATCGAAGAGACTCAACAGTGTTCACCTCGCCAGGCGTTCTATGGTATGGCTTATAGATAGCAGCGTGCAGGGGAATGGGGTCTGCCACATCCTTCTCGATAGCTACATGTGGCTGAAATGGGACCAGGTGTATCCAAAAATGAAGAAATTGTGCTTGTGCACATAGGGCATAGAGTTCGAGATTGGGTGCACCCAGCCCTCCCTGCGAGAGCAGGCGTGTTAACAGTTCCCAGCTCACACGTGGCTGTTTTCCGGCCCACACTAGGGCTATTAGACTAGAACGGAGAGATTTGAAAAAAGGCTCGGGTTAGGGGGATAGGTATATTAACAAATAAATATAGAAATTTGGGGAGGACAATCATTTTGGTTATGGCAATCCTTCTAGCCAAGGATAGCGGCAGAGCCGACCAGAATTTGGATTTACACTCCAGCCAGTCCATCAGTTTCCCAAAGTTCATGCACCAGACTACTTGCAAATCTCTGCTCTGCCATACACCTAAGTATTTAACAGCGCCATCAGCCCAATTAAGCGGGAATTCCAGGTCTGTCTGTAATGGTGCATCAGTTAGTGGTCGGATCGACGATTTTGACCAGTTTATTTTTATGCCGGACATGCCACCAAATTGAAGAATTTCCCGTAACACTGGGTTTAAATTTACATCTGGCTTGCGAATGTATAGGGTGATGTCGTCCGCATACATTGAAATTATTAGGCTTCTATCCGTGAACCCCAGGCCGCGAGGAGAATGGTGTTGCCGTATTCTGCCCGCTAACGGTTCCATCGCCACCGCAAAAAGCAGCGGCGATAGCGGGCAGCCCTGTCTAGTGCCACGCGTTGTATCGAACGGTTCTGAAAGGAGTCCGTTAGCTGTTAGGTGGGCCGTGGGTTTAGTATGGAGCAGGCTAATCAGTTTGATGAAATTAGAACTGAACCCTAGTCTGGGCAGTATAGTGAATAAAAAGGGCCATTCCAAAGAATAGAACGCCTTGGTGGTATCTAAAAATTTAGCGATGGCTGGTAGTTTGGGGTCGATCTGATGGACTGTGGCAAAGAAGGTACGCAGATTATGGGCTGTTGATCTGCCCGGAATGAACCCGGACTGGTCCTGTCTGGCTATAAGTGGTAAGAGCGGTTGTATCCTGTTGGCAATCAGTTTAGCTAGGATCTTTACATCCACATTAATTAAAGGGAGAGGTCTATAGGAGTCAGATAGGTTGGCTTGTTTATCAGGTTTCAGTAGAGAGATGATCACCTCTTCCTGCATGGATGGCGGCAGCGACCCATCCTCCAATGATTCACGATATACATCCAGCAGGCGGGGCGCCAGCTCTTCTACATACGTCTTTATAGAAGAGAGTTGTCAGGCCATCCAACCCAGGCGCTTGGTCTCTGGGCAGACTGTTTATAACCTGTTTTATGTCCTCCACAGAGAAAGGGACATCTAAGTAGGCTCTGTGGGCCTCGCTTAGCCAAACTAATTCAATGGAGTCAAGATACGCTTCTAGTTCAGGGTGAGGAGCGCTCTGTGTGGCTGTGTATAAAGAAGAATAGAAATTTGTGAGATGGTTATGTGTGGCTTGTTGTCCCCTAATTGGATTTAAATCGTAATCGAGTAGCTCAGCTATGAAGGTTGGAGGTGCGTGGTGTTTAAGTGTGGTAGCTAGGGTTTTGCGTGACCTATCGCCTTCGCCGTAACTGCGCGCTCTCGCGTGTTTCCCCAGGAACCGGGTCTCTCTCTCTGCCTCCTCCTCAAATTGTGTTATCTTCTCCCTCATGGAAGCAAGGTGTGCGGACGCCCCCGACTGGTAATACATCAATTCCGAGGATCTAATCTCTTTTTCCAAATTGGATAGTGTTGACCTTATTGACTTTAACACCCCGCTTGCTTAGATATACATGCACCCCGATAACTGCCTTAAATGCTTCCCATAGGGTAGAGGGAGAGTCCACCGACCCCTCATTCGTGGAAAAGTAGTGGGTGATCTCAACCCTGATCTCTTCTTTAAATGCTACGTCTAGGAGGGCATGCGGTGGGAGACGCCAGCTAAATGTGTGGGGCATGGTCTGTGGTATCGACCATCTTAGCATCACAGGGGCATGGTCTGAGAGCGTGCTAGGCAAGTGTAGTACGTCTATGGTCCAGGATGCAATGTCGCCAGTGACCAGCCAGTAATCCAGCCTGGACCAGGCACTATGATGTGATATAATACATGTTCCCTCCCTAGCTGCAGGGTGTCTGCTGTGCCAGATGTCAATGAGACTATGGTCAAGCATAATGGTGTTCAATTGTTGGGCTGCCGTAATGTGCGGGCAGCGAGCGGCTCCAACTCTATCTGATGTTGTTTAGCGAGACATTAAAGTCCCCGCCCCAAATAACTGTGTCGTCCCCCACTGCTAGAACCTTGGCCCATACAGTTAGGAAGAATTGCGGGTCGTCCACATTTGGACCATACACAGACACTAGTGTCACTTTTTTAGACATCAGCGTGCCCCTTACAATAACGAAACGCCCTTCTGGGTCAATCTGTGAACATGTGGTCGTCCAGCCCAATCCACGTCCTATCAGCACAGAGACTCCCCTTACGTAGTTTGAATATGGGGCCGAGTGAACCTCTCCCCAATATCTGTTGTGTAGTTTGGGATCCGTACCACCCCTCAAGTGAGTTTCTTGCAAAAAACACACATCTATACGGTGTCTGATTAAATATGCATGCATTAGTCTAGACTTTCTGAAGTCGTTAAACCCTCTAACGTTCCATGTAAGAAATTTTGCCTCTGACATCATATGAAAGTCATGTAATAATATGCGTACTTGTATGGAACATACGGACAGCGGAGCCTGAGGCAGAATCGGTAATTGTGAACACAGTTTTTGAGTACACATAGATGCATGCAGAGGATTGATAAGTAAACAAACTTTGTTCTACTGTAAGTCGAAACAGCATGGTAGACAACGGTATGTCTGAAAATGTACTAGTCGTCCCCTCTCCCCACCACCAGTGCAGGTTAACAGTTGGAACGTAGATTATAAGTTACATACAGGGCACATTGCCACATTTGACCAGAAACAGGTTATTGGTATCAGTCATTGTCACTTAGGTTTTGTTCTGATCCGCCTTGTTGCGAGGAATGAGGTGGCGATTTTTTGGCGCAAATGTGCTTGGTGTATTTAAGGGCCGCTTTGGCATCCGTAAAAAAGTGAGCTTGCCCTTCAAATGTTATCTTCAACTTAGCCGGGTACAGCATAGCATAGGGAATGGATGCGCTTTGCAGGATACGTTTCGCCGGTGTGAACTCTCTGCGAGCAGTCTGCACTGATGGTGTGTAGTCTGGGAAAAAAGAGAGAGTGTTCCCCTGGTGAGTGATAGGGCCCTTGGTTCTAGCAGCTCTTAATATCTCATCGCTGTCCCTATTGTTCAGACGGGGTGTAGCTCCTACCGGTGGTCTAGGGCCCAATGAGCGGTGCACGTGTTCAACGATCATCACTGATGAGAGCACCGGCTAAAACAGTTCGTGCAGTAAGTTTACAATGTATGGCTCCATTTTTGGGATGGCAGTGGTTTCCGGCAGACCAATAATTCTGAGGTTATTGCGCCTTGATCGCGCTTCTAAATCTTCATTTTTCACTTTGATCACCGCCAGTACCTTTTCCATGTTTAGTAGTTGTGCCCTGGATTCGGCCTGGAAGTCCTGGGTGTCTGAGAGCCTAGTCTCCAGGGTATCCAGCCGGGTTTCATGAGTGTCCACTCTCTTTTTGACCCTGTCTAGGCTCGTGGTTAGGGCATCTAATTTGTTGTCGATCGTTTTTATGCTGGAGCGTACATCCAACAATATAGTGCGCAGATCTTCTTCTTGATTTCCCCCCCGAGTCTTTTGCGTCATGATCAGTGTCTGGTTCAGAGCTAGTTTTCGCTGTGCGGGTCTGGCGCTTATTTTCAAAGAAGCGCTTTGATTGCTTGGGGCCTGTCTTCCCCATAATGCCTGGTGTCCCACTCGAGTGTGCGATAACTGGGGATGTAGATGGTCTGCGCAGCTTGGTTAATAGCAAGTTATGCTGAGTTGTTGTGCCTGCATTAATTTACATTTGCCACCTTCACATTTGATATGGACGTTCCGCCTCGCCAGGACCGACCAAACAGAGTGGTGTCTAGAAGGGTGCAGGATCTGGGCTCACCGCAGTATAGACTGGGAGGGAGATTGCGGTAGAAGTCGCACCCGAGAAGTCCCAGGGGGGGGTCCGCACCCCCAACACCGAGCGCAGCGCTATACGGCGTGTGGAGGAACACGGAGACCAGCCCCTGCAAACAACCCGGGGAGGCCTTGCCTAGCCTAGTCAGCGCGGCACAGGAGACCGGTCGGCGCACAGCGGAGAGCGAGTCCCCACGCGCCCCCCGCCTGCCCGAACCCGGCACCACCCAGTGAGACGCCAAATGAGGAGGGGCCCAGGCAGCGGAAGCGCATGCGGCCACAGGTGCCCTGCTGATGTATGTGTATGGTAGTGCTTTGTGACAGTCTAAGCTGTTCATTGAGACGTCACTCCACAGTGATGGCTGAGTATAGTTCTATTTCATGACACACTGACCAGTTTCCTTAGACCTCTCTCCTTTATGATGATTGACTGCAGTAGTAGATTGCAATAAATTAATCTGTTCACTAAGACCTTTCTCTAGGGTAATGGCTCAGTGTAATAGACATTTACAACAGACTCACCTCTCTGCTCACGCCTCTCTTGATGAAGAATTATTTTCCTAGTGGTTTGTGACACAGTGGCCTGTCCGCTAAGACCTCTCGACTGGGTGAATGTTGTAGTGTTTTATGTAAATCTGACATTTCTACTAAAACCTCTTTCCAGGTTCACGAATCGAGTTGTTGTGGTTTGCAATAGGCAAGCCTATACAGTTAGACGTTTTACTTTGGTCATTAGTGTTTAAACTAGTGGTTCAGAAGAGACAAGACTATCCACTGAGAACTGTCTCTTACACGATGAGTGAGTGTAGTAGTTAATAAGGTTGCAGTGAGCTCTGTGCTGTATGTCTCTCACCTGTGTCTTCTTATTTTAAAAAATGTAAATGGTATTTTCTGAAGTATATTGAAGTTTACTTTGCTGGATGATGTCATCAGTGATGTCATTTGAGATGTAATCAGTGATGTCATCTGGGAGGTCATAGTGCATTGCGGGTGTAAGTTATAGTTAGTCAAAGTCAAAATACACTTTATTCGGCTGAAAAAGACATAGAAGACCAATAAAAAAAGACATGCAAAATAAATACAATAAAATTCATCCTTAAAAATAACCAGCCGAATATAATAGCACAAGTACATAAAATGGCAGTGCATCATAAGGAGAGTTATGTTTCTGACCTCATTAGAATACATCCTCTTTTCTTGTGGTTGGCAATCTGGGTTATACCTGAAGCACACTTTTGTCGTAGTGCGATCAGGGAATGTATGAACCTTAATAAGGCTGGCTACATTCCCTGGTTAAAATATATTAAAAAACATGAGTAACACACTGGGCTTCCCTGACCTTTTATAATTGCCCTGAGGCCCTCCCGCCAGCTACCCGTCAGAAAATTAAAGACATTTTCTGGAACTGGGCAAGGACCTTTAGAGCTTGTACTGAATCAGATAAAAGCACAGTCCGTTTGTATTCTCATCTAGATACTGGTCCGGAGATTGAACCCTAACTTATCTGGATACGTAATAGTTATCACCGGACCTTATTGACCCGGTTGAGACTCAAATCACTGCTTTATATGGTGGCTTTCCCTGTCCCTGTTAAGTATCCCATGGTTCTCGCATTGTGTCCTTGTGACAATTCATCTGCGCTGTCAATGCTGCGTTTAACGTTCTGCAGATTTTATTGCCTTTCTAGGAATCTTTTTTGATTCCTCTCTTTAAGGAGAATAACATTTCTGACCACAAGACAGTTATGTTTTATTGCAATCCTTGCCTTCCTTAAGAGCCTGTTTCTGCATTATTAGTTACATTCAAGGTGTTCTTAGATTCAGGAAAGATGGCATGTGAACTAATTTTTTACTTAAATACAAGTTAAAGTTAGCTCAAGTAACTATAACTGCTGAATTTCTATGGTTTTGTGTGCTTAAAATCTGAGCCTAACTAGAACGTACCTGTAACATTTGTTTTTTCCAGTGAATTTCTAAGGTTTTTTTAATTCTATTTCCTAACTATAATGTCCCTTTAACCTTTGTTTTTTCCTAACTGTAGCGTCCCTGTAACCTTTGATTTTTAAGTGAATTTTGCCTTTTTTAAATGTAAATGGTACTACAATTTCACCTATAAGTACAATGTAGTAATATACATTTTTACAAGTTTATAAAGACTTTTTTCACAGATTTATTCTTATTATACATTTTAAAAGTAACAATTAACAAATCAATGTAGAGTAACTTATACAGTCTTTCTATAAATGCAATACAAAAAGTATTTTTTTTTTAAATTCATTTTATGGATCTGCAGATCTTCCCCAATGCTACCACAAATCCGCTGTGATTCCAGGAACACACCCAAACCTCAACCTCTCATTAGATACAGTAGGTCTCCACCCATCCACATTGAAAACCACACCCTACATCAGTTATTTGGGTTTAACATCTCTCTGGAGACAGACTGAAAACCGCAGCTTCATCTGTTTTTTCGTTTTCCTTCAAAAGTGCAGAGTTTTAAAGTCAGGATGTCGTCTGGTGAAGATAGAAGAGAAGGGAAAGAGCAGGACGAAGAAGAAAACTTACCAACTTCAAAGAATTCCTCCGATGTTTGAAAATATTTCTCCATCCCTTCAGGAGAAAATAAATTTGTTCCAAAAATTGTGCAATGCAATATATGCAGCAAAAAACTGTCAAGAGGTACAGGGAAGACGTTTTCACAAGGCAAGTTCTCTATATAGAAACACCTGAAAACCATATATACAAGGACGTATGCCACAGGATGGGACCCTTAACACCTGACAAGATAGTTACCATCCCCAGTCCCACCCTTCACCCCCTAATAGCAGTGCTACATGAAAACAAAAGAGCAGCTTCTATCAGCAGAAGTCCTAATAGAATTACCCATTACTTTAGAACAACAACCTGGACCCGTCCCAGTCCGGGTTCCGCAGCAACCACAGCACCGAAACTGCCCTCATCGCCGCCACCGATGACATCAGGGCCCTGTTGGACAACGGCGAAACCGCAGCCCTCATCCTCCTGGACCTATCAGCCGCCTTCGACACGGTCTGCCACCGCACCCTATGCACACGCCTCCACAACGCAGGGATCCGAGACAAGGCTCTGGAATGGACCACCTCCTTCCTCTCCGGCAGAACCCAGAGCATCCGCCTCCCCCCTTTCCGTTCCGAAGCCTCCAAGATTATCTGCGGCGTACCCCAAGGATCATCCCTCAGCCCGACATTGTTCAACATCTACATGGCCCCGCTCGCCCACGTCGCCAGACTACACGACCTCAACATCATCTCCTACGCCGACGACACACAGCTGATCCTCTCCCTCACCAAGGACCTCCTCACCGCCAAAACCAACCTCCACAAAGGAATGAAAGCCGTCGCAGAATGGATGAAGAACAGCCGTCTGAAGTTGAACTCGGACAAGACGGAGGTCCTCATCCTCGGCTCCACCCCCTCAGCTTGGGACGACTCCTGGTGGCCGACCGCCCTGGGAGCAGCACCAACGCCCACCGACCACGCACGCAACCTGGGGTTCGTCCTCGACTCAACGCTCTCCATGACCAAGCAAGTCAACGCCGTCTCATCCTCCTGCTTCAACACCCTCCGCATGCTCCGCAAGATCTACAGGTGGATCCCCACTGACACAAGAAGAACGGTCACCCAGGCCCTCGTCAGCAGCAGGCTGGACTACGGAAACGCCCTCAACGCGGGAGCCCCGGCCAAACTACTGAAACGACTGCAACGCATACAGAACGCCTCTGCCCGCCTGATCCTCGACATCCCCCGACACAGCCACATCACACCCCACCTGAGAGACCTGCACTGGCTGCCCGTCAACAAGAGGATCACCTTCAAGCTCCTCACCCACGCACACAAGGCACTCCACGACACCGGACCAGCATACCTCAACTGACGACTCACCTTCTACACCCCGAACCGCCAGCTCTGCTCCGCCGACCGCGCCCTCGCTACCATCCCCCGCATCCGAAGAGCGACCTCCGGCGGCAGATCGTTCTCCTACCTCGCTGCCAAGACCTGGAACACCCTCCCCATCCTCCTACGGCAGACCCAAGACCTACTAACCTTCAGGAGGCTACTCAAGACCTGGCTATTCGGGCAGTAGCGGCACCCCCCCCCCCAGCGCTTTGAGACCCTCACGGGTGAGTAGTGCGCTCTACAAATTGATTGATTGATTGATTGATTGATTAGATGTCTTGTCCCATCTGTTCCCACTTCACTGTCTAGATCTCCTCCAGCTTCAATATGGTCTGCAATACACTTCCACTGTCTGGGAAAACAACCTCACCTCCATCTATTACGCAAGGCCAGTGGCATCCAAAATGGATCCCTCAGACCTTCAATACTTTGCTCCCTTAAGCACACAATGCATGTACCATGCAGCCATATACACCAACATGCACAGCATACACTTGGGATGTTAACACTAGGATCTGGGTTAGCGCATAGAAGCAGAACTTTAACAAGTAGGCCAGTAGGCCTCCACTCCCATGACACAGGTAAAAAGGTATGGTCATTGAAATTGATTCTCATTGAAATTGATTCACAAAGCATGGTACGCTGCTACCATCGCTCCATGAACCAAACCCCTGATAGAGACAGTAGCCCTCTCTCAGTGCAATGATGGCACTCTTGGTACACTCCTTCGGGTAACATGACAGATCCAGAACTTCACTTATGTCAAGAGACAGGCCTTGGCCTCTGTGCACACACTAGATTAGTAGTCTAGGGTCAAAATCAAAAACTAGGATACCAGAATTCCGCAGTGGAGCACTGATGGCAGGGGAAAACAACTGTATACCATGTACGGAACATCCCTGTCTCAATAGATTATCACTTCCCTCTCAGAACTACATAGTTTAAGTTTTTTTTAACAAATACATTTGTAAAACACATTGTTTGGGCCCATTTTTAAAAAACAAATTGGTGGGAAAAATAAAGATCTCCACCCTTACCAAACCTCCCCTGAGAGTGACAGGGTAGCTCGCTGTGATCGTTTGCAACACTTGCAAAGTGCAAATGTGGGGCTGGTTTGAAAATGTTTGCCAGGACCAACTTTGATTATGTCCTGCAGATACAGATACATACACAACACATTTGTACTTTTTGATGCTGATAACTTCAATCTTGTTAAATAGCACTGTAAATAGTGTTATTATTGCACAACTCAGTGGTACTTATGTTATCAACCTCAGAGCTTTAAAAATATATTTGGGGCACAATTAGATTTTAACCTGTGAACTTGAAGTTGCCAGCAGACTTATACAGTCGAAACCTTAACCAGACCCTTCCGGATTTCGTGATTAGGAAACAAATAGCAAAACCGGCAGTTTTGTAAAAAGGCCGCACTTTTCACAAAACCGCCCGCGAAATTTGGAGAAAATGCAATTTGATATTTTTTTTATTTGGCGAGGCTGACAAAGGGTCGTGAATACATAATTAACACATATTGTTGCCTCTCAATTCCCACCTTTTTGGAAACAGGGACATCTTGTGAGTTTACACCGTAAATTCATGAAAAATGTGAAGGCTCTAACAAAACAAATCTTCACCTTTGAGTACATATAAGAATGCAGAATCCACAGCAGAGTATGACTGTTTTTAATGGGGCTGTAGTGCAGGCTTCTACTATCTTGCTGGTCCTGTCAGATGCTGCTTATGGAACCTTCGGTCCTATTTATATGCAGTCACATGATTTGCTAGTGTAGAGAAATAATGTTCCTGGCTACCATCCTAAACCATGAAGTATTGGAATAATTCACCAAGTGAGAATGAACTATGGGGACACACGCATATTAAATGTATTAGAAGTATTGGAATAATTCACAAGACTATTTTCTAAACCTTTCATAACAATTGTTAATTTTTAATCAATATAAATGAAAATGATTTCCAAAATGAATAATTGAGACTTTGGATCTGGATGCAGTATGGGGTTGGAATCATGATTTCGGGGTTGCTATAATCACTCATCCCATCCCAGCCATGATATCTCAAGAGCATAAGACCAGCTGGAGAACTACTCCTGCTTACCATTCACATTCCATTCTAGAAAATATGCATTAATTAACTAATTTTACGTGAATTAGTACATGCATCCACCAATCATAATAAACACTTTATCCTGCAGATTAGTAATAATAAAAGTTCAAAGCAAGCAAGAACCAGCACATCTGCAAGTTCCTGATATTCATATTTTGTTAATACTGTTGTTGGAAGAAGCATTTTCTCTTATTGTCAGTCAAAGACAACAATGAGCTGTATTTTATTCTACTCATTTATCCACCCTGATTTATAAGATGCACTAATTTGAAACAGCATTTTCCCACTCTGGTCATTGGTGATGGTGACTTGCTTGTGTTGTGTGGGTAGTTCTGCCACCAGGTTGCACAGACCTCACGGGCCCTGGTGTGTGCACCAAGCAGTGGGGATCTGCCTGTGTTGTCATTATTCCTTTTTCAGTTATTTTACTTACCACTCGAACGCTTGCCTAAAGGGAGGCAGAAGTCCTAGAAGGAGCCGCTGATGTAGTGTTGGTGGCGGCCATGTTTGCTGGTTGAAGGGTGTGTGTGAGTCAGATAGTGTCAGTGAAATAAGCAATGTCTGCAGTATGAGTGGCGTTGGTGTGTTAAGAGTGTTGTGCTGACATCTATCAGGTTGCAGTCAGCGGCTCAGGGGCTGTTTGCTGGTTAAGTTACATTTGCATGATAAGGGACTCTGGGCCATATTATCAAGAACGGCGCAAACGTTATCGCTGCTTTAGCGGCAGGAAACTGCAGCTAAAGCGGCGATAAGGGGCTTGATAATATGCCCTAGAGAATTCCAATAGAAGCCCAGGTTCTGGTGTCAAGGACATCAAACCTGGGCTTCTATTGGAATTCCATAGGGCATATTATCAAGCCCCTTATCGCCGCTTTAGCGGCAGTTTCCTGCCGCTAAAGCAGCGATAATGTTTGCACCGTTCTTGATAATATGGCCCTCTGTGTTAACTGAATGCGTGCAGCTTGAGTGACATTAGTGCATCGTAATGTCTGCCTGTTGAGACCTCTCCACGTCAAGCAGCGTGAGCAGTGGCCGCGAGTTGAGAGACATTTGCATGGTCAAATGCAAAATGCAAATGAAACTTGGTGGACAACAGTGACCACCACCAAAAAAGGCCAGACCTTCATCAACACCTGTCTAAGGAAGATCCTCCAAATCTGCTGGCCAAACACCATTAGCAGCAACAACCTATGGCAGCAGACTTCTCAACTCCCTGCCCATGAAGAAATCATGAAAAGACGCTGGGGCTGGATAAGCCACACCCTCCTTACACCTGAAAAGAAGAAGGCCAAGAAACACTTGGAGCTGAGGCCTCAAAATTGACTGCAAGAAGATGGGTTACACCTGAAGACAGATTGAAAGAAATGCTCAGGACAGAGAAGGCTGGAGAGTCCTGGTTGATGGCCTATACCCCAGGAGGGGTAGTAGGTACAAGTAAGTAAATAAACCTGCATGTTTCAGGTTCTAAACTTAATTTCACCAAAAGTGAAATATTATCTCTTAATATTATTTGCCTGCAATGCATGTTTGAAGGTTCTAATTTTAAAAGGACTGCCCAAAAAATAAAATATCTTAGCATTTGGTTTTGTTCTAATACTAAGAAAATAAATACAACATTGCTTTACTGAAAGATAAGCTCAATAAATTACTTTCTTGCTGGTCTCCTCTTTCCTTATCTTGGTGGTATTGTCTGGATACCATTAAAATAATGATTGTTTCTAAAATCCTTTATGTTTAATACGGGCTTCCATTTAATAAGATTCATGTACGTATCTATGAGTTACTGAATATAAATGTTTTTAAATCCTTATGGGACAATAAAACTCCAAAGATTGCTTTATCAAATCTTAAAAACCCTAAATCTAATGGAGAGGTTCAGTAACCTGACTTCAAATCATATCATTTTTCCTTTATGCTAAGATAGTCTTCTTCTCTGCTTCATGGTTTCTACTAAAACATTTCCCCACCTTGTGTGAACCTGTAAAAGGTTTTATTATCGTTTTTTTTAATGAGGTAACTTATATGTTTAAGTGGCCTAGTATTAGTAAAGTTTCTCTCCTAAAGTTCTCTATATCCTTGCTACAAAGATTTTTGTTTTATAAATACTCTTCATTACCTGTCTTTAATTCCTCATCTCATTGTTACAATAAATTTTTGAAGATTTGTAATAGATCATCTTAGTGGACTAAAAGGAGAGATAGGGGTATTTCTTAGATAGATTAATCAAATAATGGATAGGAAATGTATTATTTCTTTTGATTCGCTTTAACTTATATTCCCGACTTCATTTCATAAGCAATGCTCACTTCTTTATAACACTCTCTCATGGCCTATTGTCAAGGTACCTGACTCACCTATCATAGATTCTAATACGAATTGTAATTTGTATAATCCAATAAAGAACACTGCTATTCCTAAAGCTAAACTGAGTTATATATATATCTTATTCGTCAACCTCTCTCAGTCAGACCAAAATTTCAGACTGAACTTTCCTGTGAACACAATCTATGTGTTACAATGAATACTTAACTTTGGAACTTTATTTGGTATGAAGGCCTAATTTATATGCG
This sequence comes from Calotriton arnoldi, assembly GCA_963921515.1. Classification (NCBI taxonomy): domain Eukaryota; kingdom Metazoa; phylum Chordata; class Amphibia; order Caudata; family Salamandridae; genus Calotriton; species Calotriton arnoldi. The sequence goes on from CAWUFW010004105.1 coordinate 1,509,885, forward strand.
GGAGGAAAGGATACCCTTCCTTCCAACATAGCAGTCCGTCCACTCAATTTAAATGTGGGTGGAACTTTGGTGTAATGAGGGCGGAGACTACACTGTCTCCGCCATGGTCATACATATTATGGAATAAGGGTCAACGGAGGTTGACCTGTATGTCCGCCCACCTATTTTAGAAGAGCAGACATACGGGTCATTTTCTACTGCCCAGTAAGTGGCAGTGAAAACTGCAAAATGTTTTTTTTAATTTTCATTAACAAAATCTCTCTTTGGTGATTTGTTTTAAAATAAAAAACTATTGTAAGTGTGGTGAGCAGCTCTATCATGTTTGACGGAGCTGTACTGCAAAGTAACAATACATTGGCAGGAACTACCTTAAAGGCAGTTTCCGTCAATGCTTGAAATGCCCACCGGGCGGACGGACATTTCAAATTTTGGTCACTTCGGCCGCCGTGAGGGTGACTGACTAAGCAAAACCAAAGGGGATGATGGACGGAGTGTTGAACATTGCAAGCACTCACCCCCAGTCAACTGATCTGGGTTTAATCCATCATCATTCTTTAGCTCACTCCGCCACCCCAGTTCAGACATGGCCATATGCAAATCAGTCCGACCCTGTGCCTCATGGGAACAGTCCAGCCCGAACTGCCAAGCCATGTCTTCCCTGTACCGGAAACAAGCATCCTGGGACCGGTTTCTGGCTTACAGCCGTCATCAGCCAGGCTATCTTGAATCCAGTGGCAAAGTGAGCAAGGGACCCACGTCTGGGCATACCCTGCCAACTTAGGGCGAACATAGCAAAACCAAAGAGGATGATGGACGGAGTGTTGAACATTGCAAGCACTCACCCCCAGTCAACTGATCTGGGTTTAATCCATCAACATTCTTTAGCTCACTCCGCCACCCCAGTTCAGACATGGCCATATGCAAATCAGTCTGACCCTGTGCCTCATGGGAACAGTCCAGCCCGAACTGCCAAGCCATGTCTTCCCTGGACCGGAAACAAGCATCCTGGGACCGGTTTCTGGCTTATAGCCGTCATCAGCCAGGCTATCTTGAATCCAGTGGCAAAGTGGGCAAGGGACCCACGTTTGGGCATACCCTGCCAACTTAGGGCGAACATAGCAAAACCAAAGGGGATGATGGACGGAGTGTTGAACATTGCAAGCACTCACCCCCAGTCAACTGATCTGGGTTTAATCCATCATCATTCTTTAGCTCACTCCACCACCCCAGTTCAGACATGGCCATATGCAAATCAGTCTGACCCTGTGCCTGACTAAGTCACTCCGTCGCCCTGGCAGAGGATGGCCCGACCGCCAAATTTTAAATCAGTCCCTAACTTCTCTAAAATCATTAGATCTGCTAATCTAACTCAGACTTTAATTTTTATATACAACAGACTCCATTCCACACCTGTTGCATTGTCTAAATTTACAGATTCTGAAAATGCACTTTGCTAGTCATGTACAGACAAAAGAAGTACTTAGTAAATTTTGTTATTTGACCATAATTTTTCCCATCAATTTTCTCATACCGTTTGGGAATGTATTTGGTGTAAATTTAATGTTATATATGGAACTAGTTTTCATTGTTCCCCTGAATACATTATACTTGGTTCCTTAATCTTTCTTAAGGACATTTGTAAAAAATAATTGTTGATTTATTTATTGCAGTAGCTTTCACACAGTTACTTCTTATTGCAAAGATTTAACAAACTTATCATATTACTCTTGGGAATCGGATGCATGATAGTTGATACTAAAACTACCATTGCTCTTCAGGATAAGATAAAAGCAGATGATTTTGGTTACCTTTTTTCAATTTTGTGAACTGTCAGGGTTTAGAGCGAAAATGTTTATCTTTAAATATCGCTTTTAACAGATATTTCTTCATAAATATAATATTTTCGATGTTGACTTAGTATGTTTATATTTTATATTTCAACTTTTTCTCTCTTGCTCTCTTCCTTCTCTTATTATTTCTCTGTACATCTCGACTTTTCTTTCTTTCTTTTTATTTCATATTTGTGTTTTCTATTTTTTTTTAACAAAATATTATGTTAAAATATTTGTTAGTCCTCTATTTATGTTACCATTTGTATCACCTATATACTTTTACCCATTTCAGTCTTTTCTTTTATATTATATATACACATTTAATAATGTTTATAAATTATATATATCATTTAAATCTTTAAAAAATGTAATATTAATTCACCATATATGTATATATAAGATGTATGTATAAGTTCTTGCTTTTTAAAATTTTATAAACTTAAATAAAAAATAATTTAACTTTTAAACGTTTTTTACAAAGTTAAAATGTGTTTACCAGAGGGTGTTAACCCACCATTCCAAGTTGAATTGCCAGATCGCTTTTTACAGGAGTCACATCTTAAAGATATTGGAATTGATTGTATGCACAGGCAATGGGTGGGTTCTGTTTTTAGTTTTTCTGTTGTTAATATCTCATAAATCTCTGCGTATTCAAGTGATTAAGGAAAACAAAGATGATGCTGGGAGGTGGTTACTATTGAATGTCAAAATTAATGACACTCTTTTCTCAATATGTAATGTTTACGGCCCTACAGGTGTGAATTTACAATTTTGGGAACAGTTCTCTACTATCCTACTTGAATGTTCTTCAGATAACTTTATAGTAATGGGAAATTGCAACCAATTAATGGATCCTTTTATTGACTTGCATTCTAAAGTAAGATATACTCCCATCAAAATGCAAAAATCCTTCCAGAGGGTTATTTCCTCTATAGGTTTAATCGATGCCTGGCGAGCTGTTCATCCAGACGTGTTGGAATTTACGTATTTTTCTCCTGCGTACGCCTCACAATCCAGAATAAATGACTTGTTTGTCACTCAAAATGTTTTCCAATCGATTTTAAATGTTGAGATTGGCTCCATTTTGATTTCAGATCATGCCCCTGTTATTTTAGACCTAGATATTCCTAATAACAACTCTCGCCCTAATAGGTGGAGATTCAATAACAGATTACTGCAAGATAAACAGTTTACTGATGCATTTGCTGATTTTACTACCAACTTCTTTGCTGTTAATCTTCCTGTTGATTCACAGATGAATTACATATGGGATGCATATAAAGCGACCGCTAGGGGTTTTTATTATTGACTATGTTGCAGTGAAGAAAAATAAATCGCTTAAGGATTCTTCACAATTGCTTAAACGAATCAAAGCGTTGGAGCATGACTATTTTTCCGCCAAAAAAGCAGACACTTTGTCTAAATTATTCCAAGCTAAATTGCAATACAACAAACAATCTTGATTGATGGTACTTTACTTAAAATCAATGCAAAAGTGTTTGGTGGCCATGATAAAGCTGGGAAAATGTTGGCCAATTATTTGAAAATTAAAAAACAAAGATGGATTGACTCGCACTAAAAACATAGAAATTCTAGAATGTTTTACACAATATTACCCAAACCTATATTCAGTAGAGTTTTCTCCCACGACTGACCAATGAGATTCTTTCTTTTAATCTATTCCCAAACCGATGGTCAACACACCAGATCTCTCTATCTTAGATGCCGATATAAAAGAAGTGGAGCTCAAGTATGTTGTTCTTCAACTCCCCAAAGATAAATCTCCTGGTCCTGATGGATTTTCTGTCCAATTTTACTCGCATTTTGCATATCTCCTACTTCCAAAACTAATTCTTTTGATTTCTCATTTTGTCACTCAAGAATGCACACGAGGAACCTTTTCACAGGCGATGCTTTGCTTGCTTCCCAAGAAGGGTAAGGATTTATCCAAGAGTGGGAATTATAGGCCCATTTCTCTTATTAACACGGATTGCAAAATATTTGCAAAGGCCCTAGCGTTACGCATTGAGCAGGTTATTCCAGATTTTATAGACATCTATCAATCAGGATTTGTAAAAGGACGTTTCATTTCAGATAACTCTCGAACCTTCCTCAATATAATCCATATGGCCTCTAAATCCGAAACACCTTATGCGGCCATAACTTTTGATGCTGAAAAAGCCTTTGATCGTGTTAATTGCGATTTTATGTTTGGTGCTTTAAAATGGCACGGTTTTAGTCCCCATGTTCTTAGATATATTCATCTTCTATATTCTCAGCCCTCCACTTCAATTTATGCTAATGGCATGCAGTCCTCATATTTCCCTCGTTTCCGAGGCACCAGACAAGCCTGCCCTCTATCCCCTCTCCTTTTTATTCTTTCTCTGGAACCTTTCCTAGAGAAAATTCATAGATCATCGGCTGTCTCTGGATTTAAATACAAGCAATTGGTAGTTCAATTCACCGCTTATGCAGATGATGTATTACTATATGTCTCTAACCCTCTAAATACGCTTCCTGCTTTTTTCCAATTATTAAATGAATATTCCTTGGTATCCGCATATAAACTCAATATAGAGAAATCAGAGGTACTGCCATTAAATAAATATTGTCGCCCTGATATGTTTAAGGATACTGGTTTTACCTCGACATCTAAACCCATCAAATGTTTAGGCATTCTATATTCTAATACCATTAAAGAAACCATTCAAATAAATTTAGAAAAAGTGAAGTTAAAAAATGTCCAATATGTCGCTAGCCTGGTCCCCTCTTTTCTTATCATGGTGGGGGAGATTATCATCAATTAAAATGATGATGTTACCGATAATTAATTTTTATTTGTCCATGCTTCCAGTCAAACTCCCTCTTACATTTTTCAAGTCTGTTAATCGTTTACTTTTATCTTTTCTATGGAACAAACGCAAATCGAGAATCTCTCTATCTCGGCTTCAACAGGCTAGGAACAATGAAGGGGTCAATTTTCCTGTGATCAGCAGATACCACTCTGCTTTTTCTCTAAAGCAGATTTGGACCTCTCTTTCTGTTCCTTCTCTGGAGCCAAATGGAACAAGCTCGCATTGCCCCTTTTCTACTTACAGAAACGGCCTACATATCCCAAGCTCCTAGGAATCTTCTTCACCCCTACTTACACACTCTCTCCCAGTTGTCACACCTTTACTCCTTAAGTCTAATTCTCTACTAGAGAATTTTTTTACAAACCGCGATATGGTACAACAAGCACATTAAATTGAATAATCGGGCTCTATTGGAAGGAATGGATAGATAAAGGAATATTAGTATTTGGCCATATAATTTCCAATGATTCTGTGTTAGAATTTAGGGACATCCAACTTAAATACGATATTTCATCCTTTTATGCAGTTCAATTTAACCTATTAGACACACCATTCTTACCATTCTTCAGCTTTATTCTCAATCCTCCTCTTCATCAAGTCTCCCATTGTCTCCCTTTTCTCCCATTGAGTTTTCCACCAGTGTGGATGCTTCCTATACATACAAACATTTATGTCTTCCGCCTAAGGGTAGACCCACATCAAAAATTGAATTACGTTGGGAACTGGACTTCAATCAAGAATTTTCTCAACACACTTGGAAAACAATTTGGGCCAAGATACACACCACTTCCCACTCGGCTGCCACTACCCAAACTCTATTTTATTTCTATAATAGACTATATTACACTCCCACTCATTTATATCAGTTTCATCTAATCAACGACACCAAATGTTGGGCTTGTGCCCAAGAAAACTGAGTTTTTGCATATGTTTTTTGAATGTCGGCGAGTTCGAAGTTTTTGGTTGCTAATATGGGATAAGCTTATTAACATATTGTCTATGGATTACACGTTTAACATCGTAGATCTGTTTTTGGGTAGTGTGTCCCCGCTACGGCAATATTGCAAGGTAATTGGGAAATTTATTGATCTGACGATAGCCTTGGCCTTACAAATTATCACATCCAATTGGAAAGACACCTCAAAAATCACCTTCATTGTTTGGTGGAATTTACTATGTCACAGGTTAGACAGAGCCCTTGCTACCACAATATCCCTAATGATTAAAAGAGATCTGTTCTGGCTTCCTCTAACGTCATATTTATCCAGAACTGTTGCCCCTGCTAGACCTGTGAGCACCTTTTTGGACTCTCGTGAGTAGCCACTATCTTGTTTGGTTATTTTGGTAATAACAGATGATTGCTAATTATGTTATTTTAATCTTGTTCTGAATATTCTTCTTTTTCCTTCTCTTTTTCTTCTTCTTTTCTCTCTTTTTCTTCTTTCATCTTTATTCTTACATTTTTTTTTTAATTCTTCAGTTTTATATTAGTATTGTTCTTTTGACTCTAGGCATTATGTGTTCCCTCGTTATTTATTCTTAGTTGTTAATCCTTTTTAGCTATAATATTTTCACAGTTTCGTATATTATTCTTCCATAATGCTTGAGCAAATGCATATCATTATACTATGTATTACTTTACAATTTCATTCAATAAAGCATCTTTAACAAAAAATGTGTTTACATTAATTAAATACATAGCTTTTACTCATATTTACTATAAATTAAATAAAAATGTTAGTGAGGTGGGTATTGTTTTATATTATTGCTTAAAAATTAAGAAATATACATTAAATTAATGTTTGCATTACTTTATTATTTAAAGCACATTTAGATCGATGTGTTAATGTGCTATAAGACTTTGTTATTACTTTCAGGCCAACAATAAATATTTTACATTTATATTATGCATGGAAATATATATATTTTTAAAATAATAAACTTTATTACATTTCTGTATACTTTCCCACAGGGAGACCTCCAACGCGGTGGTAAAGATCTCCTCCAACAGGTACAAAGTTACTAGCAGTAACTTTACACTCATAAATTCTGCTGAACTGCTTATTTGAGGGGAAGATCTCCTCCAACAGGTACAAAGTTACTAGTAGTAACTTTACACTCATAAATTCTGCTGAACTGCTTATTTGAGGGGGTGGACACATGTCAATCTACACCTAGGTACAAATAAGGGTGAATAGCAAAAAAACAGAGTTACACCAAGGTATAGGAGTATTTCTACACATGAGTAATTGTACACTTATATATTTATTTTGGGAATCTGGACCAAAGTGCTGTATACAAATGGCAGAAGTCAAAACAGAAAACAAGTGTGAGAAAACCTAGATAAGCAAGAACTGAGACAAGGGGTATCATTACCAAAGCCAAGAACAAATGACACTATAAAAGGTCTTATCTGGAGAACTTGTCTTTTGGGAAAATATGTGCCAGAAAAAAATAATGCTACGGTTTACTGAGTCACGTGTTTCGTTATCATACATTGTTTCAGCTAGCATTTCAGAAAGAATTAAACTATGTCACCCTTCATCTATCACTATTAACTTTGCATATTCAACCCTCTGCCTCTCGGCCAGAGCTCTGGCACACACTTGCTTTTGCTCTGGACATCCTTGCTTTTAAAACACAAACAAGCACACAGTTATGCAGATTGTGGAGATACTGCACCCAGCATCTGGGTTTAAACAAGACAGTCCTCAGTGAGCTAACTTCTGACCTTGAATTGGCCAATCCAGCATATTGACATAACCAAATCACCTACCTCAAAACTCAAGAACGATCCCACAATATTAACTCCTCCCTCTCTGCTCGCTGTATCATCACTAGCCAAACCACTCTCATAGCTCATGTCCTTCAGTGCTATTTTTCTTATCAGATTTTCTTCAGAACCACACGCTGAACCATTTCTAATGCCTCTTACCTACCCTGCTGTAGTATCATGAATTGGAATAATGCCTATGTTTTATTATTATATTGCATGCTTCTGTGTGCGACATGTGATCCCTTGTTCACCACAAACTCTGCCCTCTTGTGTGTTCACGCGGCCCTGCGTGCTGAGTTAGAATGTTGGGTGGTGATGGCTGGGATGTGCGGGAGGTGGGAGAGCATTCTGAAGGAAATCTTGTATGAGCAGGCTCAATAAAGTGTTAGCTCCCACCTGAGGCTTGCGTTTTCACTACAAGCCTAAATTAGCGATATGTGCAGGATCGCATTTCATCCAATTTGCCTCCTCTCTGCTGGACGCTACATACTGTTGTTTCTTCATTTTTGAGTTGGGGGAAGTACCTGACTCGCATCTTGCCGCGCCTCTTGTGGTGATCTTCTCATGTCGAGCCTCCTCCTCCAGCCTGTCTTCTTCATCAGTACTGCCCAGGGTACCACCTTCCTTGACTGTTGACTCATTATACATGCCCCTAGATGCATCAACCTCATCTCTTCAGCAACTACTTCTCTTGGCTCTTCCCTGTAAGCTGAGTTTAGTCACACCTGCTTCCATCAGACTGTGCCTCTGAGGGTGGTGATGCTCTTGCTACACACACCCATTTCTCTGGCTTGTTGTACAGCTTTAACTCTTGCCTCACCAGTGAGCTATCCAAAGAATGTTGCCATGAACATGGTGTGGACTACAATGGCACCTACTGACCATTCCTTCATTAATTTTCAATACCAGCCACATTTTTAGAAACTCCTTAGCAACCTAAAGAGAAATGGAGCCAATGGGTAAAAAGTTTTGAAATGCATATTATTGCTATTGATGGAGGAGAATACGGTGTGCAGCGCAAACAAGCACTTCTGTACAATTGTTTAGGAGCTAATTTTACACCTAATCAGAAACCAGAAGGATTAGACGAGTGGGATATAAATATTGAAGCAAAAGTAAGAATGGAGCAGAATTTAGACTCCGCCCTCAGCATTATTATGGAAAGGCATAATTTCTATTATAGATATCAATAACCTGGTGGATCTACTGAGGCGTATGCAGCGACATTGCGTGTGTTGGCATCCATATGCGTTTTCATCAATCCAGATGAAATTTCACAGAACCAAGTGGTCATGTGCACCACATGTGTCAAAGTACAAGAAAATGTGTTGTGTCATAAGAATCCCACACTTGATAAAGTTATTGATACCATTAAAATTTGCAAGAGATCTGCTAAAGGCATACACATGCTAAAAAAATCTGAATGAGGTGAATATGATGAGAGCCAAAACCACATCTGGGAATGAGAATAAAAAGTGTAAAGGGAAAACAGGTGCATTTAAAACCAAAGCAGAAGAGGACCACTGCAACAAATGTTATCAATGCGGATCTCTCAATCACATGACGTCCTACAAAAATTGTCCAGCATTTGGAAAGGAATGCAGCAAATGTGGCAGAAAAGATCATTTTGCCCAGAGAGAGTTTTCACAATTCATGACAAAGGAGATGAAACTGCTAGTATTGATGAGATGTTAGAGGATCTAGTCTTGCTTATAACCCTACTAGATAAACATGCAGCAGATGACCAATCAAGATGCACTGTGCATCTTAACAAGCTGGAAGTGGATAGCTTGGTTGACACAGGCTCATGAATTACTATCATATCTAAGGATGAGTACTGCAATTTAATGAGTGAGGAGCCACCTCAACCCAGTCGCCTAGCCTAAGATGCCTACAATGGACATAGAATCAAATTGGAAGGATTGTTCAACGCAAATATAAAATTTCAAAACAGATCTACAGATGCAAAAATATATGTTGAGGATTGTAGAATCAACATTTTGGGTTAGTCTGAACAACAGAAACTCAAGGTACTAGTAAACCTGTGCAAGGCTCCCTATATATTCCAGATAACCAACTCAGACTTAAACAAAATTTTGCATGATTACAGTAAACTATTTACTGAGAAGTCAGAATGTTTGAAAGGCTTCCATTCCATAAAGTTGAAGGATGCTGCCATTCCAGTCAGACAAGTACGAAATATACCATTATCAGCCCGAGTGGAAGTTGACAAGATATTGAAACGGTGGCTAGTAGGAGTAGTTGAACCTGTTTCTGCATCTGCTTGGTTGTCACAAGTTGTAATAGCAAAAAAAAAGAAGAATGGAAATATCAGGCTTTGCATCGACTTGTGGCAATTGAACCATCAAGTAATTGTTGAGAGTCAACCTTTGCCTAATGTGTATGAGATGGTAGCCACCTTAGGAAATGTGAAAGTACTTTCTACATTGGATTTTACAGCGGCGTACCATCAAATAGTATTAGATAAGATTTCACCTCGTTTATCACACCCAGAGGAGCATTCAGGTTTTGCCACATGCCCTTTGGCTTAAATTCAGCTTTGGCAGTATTCCAAGGAGTGATGAACAAACTATTTGATGGAATGCAAGGCATCAGAGCCTTTCAAAATGATCTCATATTCTCATCAATACACAAAAAACATGGAAAAATATTACAAGAAGTGCTTGAAAGGATACAGTCAAGTGGCTTAACTCCTAAGAAAGAAAAATGCAAATTTGTCTAAGACGAGGTCATATATTTGAGTTATGTCATTGGTGCCGATGGTGTGAACCCTCAAACCCGATCTTGTCTCTGCTATCATCAGTTCTCCTCCACCATTGAACAAGGATGACCTAAGGTCCTTTTTAGGCCTATGCAAATTTTATTAGAAATTCGTGAAAAACTATGCCGACAAGGTGGAATCTATGCCTCAATTAATGAAAAAGGATGTGGATTTTGTATGGAACGATAAATACAATAACACCAAGAAGGAACTTGAACAGGAATTACAGGGTGCACCATTACTAAAGGCATTCAATGAGAACATACAATCAATTGTCACTGTTGATGCCAGTCAGAATGAGTTGGGGGTTGTACTGAGCCAGAAGGCACCTGAAGGAGAATGATTAATTGTGTTTGCCTCGTGCAGACTGAGAGACACAGAATCAAAATACTGAGTAATAAAATGAGAATTGCTTGAATGTGTATGGGCGGTCACTAAATTCAAATGATTTTTGTTGGGTAAGCCTTACCTCAAATTACTTGATGGCGTAAAGAAATGATTAAATGGGTAAGTTTGGAGAGTGCTGTGTTGTTTCGTGAGATAAAAAGAGGAGAAGAGAAAATTGAAAGGGTTAAAGCATGGGAACACCTGCTGGATAGTTTGTTGTCCTCGGAAGCAGACACAGATTCATTGAATAGCTCCCTGAGTCCTTGCAGGTAAGGGAAGAGAAATCTAGTTTAATACTGATAAATTGGGTGATAATGGGTACTACTGTGATATACTAGTGCATGTGGAATATTTCAACACTTTACTTCTGACTGCTTTTCTTGATTCGGGGTAACTGTGGGTAGGGGGATTCATGTTATAGTTTTATTGTATGAATTTTAGCAAACCTAAGATATGTATGAAATATACCGTAGTTGGAATATGCTTGAATGCTTGTGGATGCATGTCATATGAGATATATTGATATCACTTTTAATCTGTAAATTATAGTTATCTGGGTATTTCTCCTTTTTAACCTATATTTTAATCTATTTATTATAATTATCTGCGTACCTTTTTAAAGCAAATTACTGTATATGTAGTGCACATCATTTATGATCTGTATTATATGCCTGTCACTATAGCACTAAGGTCTATTTCATGAAACTAATACAAATTAATTAAACTAAACTAAGCCTTTCCTGCTAAGAAATGATCATAAATCACTTGTGAGTATTCTGACAAAATGTAATTCTGACAAGGTGTCTCCACGCATAACAAGATTAGCTTGTAAGTTGCCAGAATATGTACTAGAGATAGAATACCTCCCAGGAAAATCGAACATTACTGCTGTTTAAAAGTCCCGTATGCCATGTGATGATTATCATGCAGATGATACTTGGTGCGAAACTGATGATGATACCATGTTGCATTTTTGTTGGCGAGTCCCAGCATCACTAAAGCCTTAAGTAAAGCTGATTTGATGTATTCCATTATATCTGAGTTCATCTTCAAGGGTTGGCCAAAGGAGAAAAGCATAGATGCAAACGTAAGACCATTCTGGAAGGTAAGGGATGAATTGACTATTGAAAATAAGATAATTGTTAGAGATGATAAGTTGGTTGTTCCAACTAAGACCAAGTTTAATAGCGTTAGCACATGAAGTTCACATAGGCATAACTGGTACTAAGAAAAACTTGAGAAAAGAAGACTGGTGGCCAGCAATGTATCGTGATGTTGAGATATTTGTGCATCAGTGCTATTAGTGTAAGGAAGCCGTTAAAACCATGAAAGTGCATTCTAGTCCCCTAGTCCCAATTGACTTTCCAGAGGGGATATAGCAAAAAGTGGGTATTGATCTAATAGACCCTATGTACAAATTACCTGAGGAAATGCGCTACTCCATAGTCATAGTTAATTAGTATAGTAAATGGATTGATCTTGAATTCCTGTGCAATCTCACAACCAAAATGATTTTGGAGTTCTCAAAGGAAAGTTTCTCCACTACCATTGTCAGTGATAACAGGGTACAGTTTGTCTCCACCTAATGTCAGAATTTCTTAGTAGTTGTGGGATAAAACACTGCAAAACATCCCTCTATCATCCCCACTTGTCAAAAATGCCTTAAGAACTCACCTAAGGGCTTATCTCTCCACCCCCCCACAGTTCGCCAGGTAAAATTCAATATGGGTTATTGAGGGGAAGTTTCATACAACTAAATTACACCCACATTGGATTAAGACTGGGGCGAAAGATGCATTACACAATGATATTCATGAAAAACAAACTTTAGTAAGAACCAAACAACACAAAATGAAACTGTATTATGGTCAAAGGAAAGCTGTGACACAGAATAAAGTTAAAGTGGGGGAAATGGTGAGAATTAGGCACCCAAATAGTAGATCATGTGGTGAAAGATTCAGTGACCCCCATGAGAGTAATTCAAACCTCTGGTTCTGCCCTCAAACTTTAAAATGGGAGTTGGTGGAAACTATCAAATGCTGTACGTGTTTCTCAAAATCCCATAGGGTTTAGTAACACCCTTGAAGCCAGTGCATTTACCCCAATGAATCTGTTTGTTCCATCACAACCCTGTGAGACTGTTCTGCGGAACACAATTAAATCTTTCATGAGAGCTCTCTCGGAGCACCGGTTAGCAATGGAAGAGCGAACTTCACGTAATGTAGGAACACCCTCCAGGTTCAAGGATTATGTAATGGATTAATGTCCTCAAGAAAGGGAGAAGATGTAGTATCCTGAATTGGCTTAACGCCCATGTGGTATTGTTATATTGCATACTTGTGTGTGCCATATGTGTTTCCTTGTTCACCACATTCCCTTCCCTCTTGTGTGTGTGTGCGCAGCCCCACACACTGGGTTGGAATGTTGGGAGATGATGGTTGGGATGAGTGGAAGGCAGAAGGGTATTCTGAGGGAAATCTTGTATCCGCAGGATCAATAAAGCGTTGGCTCCCACCTGAGGCTTGTGTTTTCACTACACCTGTGTTTGTCTTCTTCTTCATTCTATGCTGCCCCTCACCACTCTAACGTAAATTATCCTTATACTTGCAAGGTGCTCACTCTGGCCTTTTCTCCTCTCTAATTGGCACACCACTAGCCCTATCTTCAAGCACTCTGGTCTACTTCACCTCTACCTTCAGCCATTCTTTCCCCACTGGAATGTACAAGAGAGCTTTTAATCTACAAATGTCCCCCATGCAGAAAAATAAGACTACTGAAGCCTCTATCTGCTTCAACTGATCTCTTTCTTTCGTTTCTAAATCCTCTAACGTATATTATGTAATTGGGTCTCTCATTACTATTCTAGCTTAGTATACTAAATCTACTGCAACCTGAGTTCTGCAAATCTACTCCACTGAAACGGCTCTTGCTCAGATCTCAACATTTCTCACCCCTGCCCATTACAATCACGTCTTTCACTCTTATTCTCCTTTAACACTCTGCAGCACAAGACACAGTTGGCCTCTCTTTCTTTTTCCTAACGATGTCTCTTCATGTGTCATAGGAAAGGGTCCTCCTTTTTAACATCTCCTTTGATGCACTATTTCGCCTCTTTAGCCATTTTTTAGTTCGTTTGGCAATCCACATTGTAGACGCCTTTTCCACTACCAGTAATGTACCTCAAAGCTCGTTCTGAGGACCACTTCTTTCCACCCTTTGCATCACCTCTTCTGGTGGCATAATCTCTTCCTTTGACTTCTCATGTCAAGTATAGCCCAACAACACGCAAATGTCTTTCTCTTTCCTTGCACCCTTTCTGCAAACCAATATTTTCAACTGTTTGGGCTGCTCTCTGCTCACATATTTTGAACTCTTCTAAGAAGGAAATCCTTTATTTGTGCCAGCCGAAGTACTCTCTCCCTCTCTTTCCCATCTCTTGCACCCTGGACGCCCTCAAACCCTCTACCACAGGCAAGAATGTAGAACTCAACCATGTGGTCAGAGTACTTCATATCATCAGCCACCACTGACAATACGTTTCAGCTGCTAAATATTAGAAAAATTCACTAGCACCTACAACTAGGTGCCTAATCAGTCAATTGATAAATAGCAAGCTGTATCGGTACAACAAACTGACTCGGTGGTGTTCCCTTCTTACTTATCTTCACCCTGTGCCAAAACTCGTAAGCTGTTAACCTTAATATTATTTAACCTGCCTCATTGCAGTGGCTCCCAGTAGGTTGGTTGTCTGCCACAAACGGCGCAGTACAAGGAGTTTGCGCTGGCACTAAAGGGCATAGGCAGGGCTGCCTGCCCATATCTTGAAAAGCTTCCCCTACTGGAGACAGACTCAAAACCAAACGTCCCTTTTTTACCTGTGGCCTTTTCAAACATCAAGTACTACACAGACCATAGGCCCTGCCTGACAAAACATTAAGAAAAATAGAAAGAGCTCAAATTCTTAATGCTCGAATCATCAACTTTAAGGGCTCCAACCATCATTAAAATCTCTTTAATAGGTCACAGACAAAGGATCTTATTAAAAACACTCTGACTGGTCCATGAAACCCTGGACTACCTATCAAAACGATTAATTCCAACCCGCCCAACCAGAAGCCTGATGTCGGCCTAGTATAGCCATCTCACTACTCCAGCCAAGAGTGACATGGATTGGGCCAGGTCTCTGCACCAAGAAGGCAGTATCACCTGTTGCAAAAAAGGAGTAATAGTGGCGAATAGTATGTTTGCCGATGGCCTCCTGAGTCCTCTAAGTGGAGATACGTTCAGCAAACCTCTGCATGACAACCCTTTTACTAGTCTTCGTAATAACATCAGGGGTACTAAACAATTCAGTGAGACCAATATCAATCAGGGATTTGCGGACGTAGTTCAGGCAGGGAATGGAGAGCCCCTTATCCAGACTCAGACAGTCCTGAATAACTGCCCTGTTAAAACTTGCCTCACTATTACTCCACACGCTCATCCAGAGCAGGAGGGGTGCCAATTTAATACTAGCTGAGATATGCTCTAGATTCAATTCGAAGTGCATAATAAAATTGGCACTAGAGGGCGGAAGGTTCAACAGTCTCCTGCAAATTCTATTTTCTTCAACTTATATGGTAGCAGCTTTATAAAATCCCAAAACCCCGGCTCCGTATGTAACAGTGGGAACAAATTGCATTTTGTATACTTTAATAAATGGGGAAATCGTGAATCTGCAATTCTTCTTAGCTAGATTAAAAGAGAGCCTACTGCCCTTTCAAGTTTCCACCAGGCAGGTTACTTGCCTGTGCCAAGAATTACTTGAGTCAAACGTCAGGCCCAAATAGCAAAAAATGTTAACTGCACTTAGCTGTTTTTCGCCCAGTTTTAAAACTTAGAACTTTCCTACAAGATCCGCAAGTCATGATGTGCAATTTCTCAAAATTCGTTTTCATATCTAATGAACTCATAAATGATACAAACGATTCCATCAGACTATGCAATGCACAAAGGGTTCTGGCCAACAAAACAGCGTTGTCGGCATACAATAAAGCCGGTGATCCAGCGCGATATCAGCAAACAACATTCATACACCAGATACTCACTTGGGCCCATACATTCACACTACGCTAATACTTACGCTGGGTTTTATCAGTTGTTACTCTCTATCAAAATCCCTGCTACCAATTACCTTCTGATTGAAGAGTAATAACTTACCAATGAATCCTTTGCTAATTGGGAAATTTAAAATGAGTGACATTCATTATAATACATAATCCTGAAATAACCACTGAGTCAGGAAGTTTTAAAATGTTTATCTAAAGATTTAGCAGAGTAAAATACAGAGCCACATGGTACTTAATCACAATACCCAAGATTAAGCATAGAAATGATTATTGCTAATCAATGACGGTGTTTAAAGAAGAGGAGAGGATAGAGATAGCAGCGCAACTAAAGGTTGCATTATATTTACCTAAGTGCGAGAACCAAACCCCTTAGCCAAGGAGTTGAAAGAATAAGACCCAGGAAGGATGAAGAGCAAAGACCTCCTCCAGGATCAGGACAGGACCGGTGACCTCTCTACAACGACGCCTGCGTCGTTCCCCTCTCTGATACTCGACTTCTCCTCGATTCTCCCGTGCCTTCCTTCTAATGGACTCAGCCGCCCCCTCCTCAGGACCTCTTCTGGACAGGGATTCAGTCTGCAATCGATCAGCTTGGCGGTCTGGAGCTAAGAGCGCTCTGGCAGCATGGACGCCTGTTCTTCGTGAACGCATGCTCTGACTAATTAACTAATGCTATATTCTATTATACCCTTCTACGCCCATGTACCTCCCCTTAATGTTACTAAAATATGGGGCCACTACTTCTGATTGGACAGGGACAGGGGGTGGATTCTCGCACCATATCGATTTGGCCTAAATTGTAAAGCCTATTGTCTTTACATTCCCACCCCTTCAAATTAATAGATTCGCTTTATTTCCCACCCGTCTCATGACAAATGTAAACCAATTTTCATAGACGATGTGTCAATATGCAACAGGAAAGCCAAAGTACAGCATCTTCGGCCATCGGGTCGCGGCCTTGGACGACGTCCAGATTGACTTCATTTGGCAGGCACACAGGACACATGCGCAGAACCATTTGCCTCTCGAGTTTCAGGTCACCAACCCAGGCCCAAGTTTACGAACTAATAAAAGTGCAAGAAGAAAATATTAAAATCACAAATAAAATGTTTCACTGTATGCCCACTTTTTCTATTCTATTCCCATTTAATTATATATTCTAACCCGCGTTAGTAGCGTTAGGAAACGACAATTTAGTAATGACATGAGAGCAAGCTGAAGCATGTGAAAACATCAAGCAGCCATTTTACTGCACACTGCGCAGAAGCAGAAATTTCCCACCAAGCAAAGAAAGACGTCACACCATGTGATATGGTTGCGACATGCGCATTGAGCTTTCCCGCGCATAGCGGCCATTTTGAATTACAAACAAGCGTTATTCATTAGTAAAACACATAGGCAAGCTTCCTTTTCTGTCGTGTCGTGAATGCAAAGGTTAGTATTAACAATACAAGTTTAATAAATTAATACTGTGAGGAGGATTGAATACAAGCAAGTTTCATTTATGAAACCTTGCTCCATCAATCCCCTCTCTGATGGCGTTTCTGAGCCATCAAAACACTACCCTCAATCAGATGCCAACTTCTAGCAAATTACTTCATTCTCATCTTTACACTTTCTATTTTTACAATCTCCTTTTAATTTCTTGTATAATTCACTTCTCCATTCTTCAAGTTCGATTTCATCTACCTTTCGTTTCTTTCCTCTTCCTGTCACCTTATATGTTCCATTCTTTTTACAGCATTTGCACCATATTGTTATTGCCAAAATTATTATTGCTATCCCTGCTAAGGGTACTAATATTTGACCTATAAGTCCTTTCCCTATATTAGCAAACCAGGTTCCAATTGACGAGATACTATTTGTCAATCTTTCCCATACACTATCAACTTCCAGTGGTTTAAGTTCTTTCTCAAGTTTAGTTATATTCTGTATATACATTCCAATTTCTGCACTCTTATCAGGAATATAAGTGCAACAATGTTTCGTCTTCAATAATTTACAGACTCCGCCCTCTTTTGCCAATATAATATCAAGGGCAAGTCGATTTTGCATCACCATAGATCTAATCGCAATCATTTCTGCATTAATCATTAGAAACCCTCCTGCAGTATCTGTTGATAAACGATCAACTACTGTAGACAATTTACATATTTTCCTTGAGTTCAGAATTATTCCCACTGAAGGTATCAATGCACCAAATATATCACCTACAATTTCAGAAAAACTAGCTCTGTTACTATGTATTAATTCGTTATTGTTTTCATTGCTCTCAGTGTTTCTTTTTACGTGGTATATCTTTGGAAATACTATTCCAAAATAACAACTTCCATACCACCGTGCAGGAAGCCTAAAGTAAGCCTTATTCCCACACACATAATAGATTCCAGGAAAAACTGAATCTGTTCCTCCTTTGATTCCCCAACCTCCAAGAATTAAAAAATTGTGTTCACATTCACTGGTACCGATGAAAACATTGTTATAATCAGTCTTTAACCTATGAAGACAAATTTTTCCTGTCTTTACAAAATCCAGAGTCATAGCAGCTTGAGCCTTGCCAGGTGTGTAACTCCCTTCTTTCTCAGCCCAAGGTGGTAAATGAGCCTTATGCTCAGAAGCTTTCTTTTGAAAATCTTGTCTTCTATCTTCTACTAAATTCAAAAATATCTTTTCTTCTTCAAGTAAAGAACATGTTAGATTGTGTCTATGTGCATGTGTTATGTCTATTGATTTCATTGTTAAGAAAAATTCTCCCATAAACTGTGCGTCTAGACTACTAAGCACTGGGTTCATACTCTTTCGAATCGGAACCTCAGAAAATATCACATCTAAGTTTGAATAATAATACTGAAGTCTCCCTGTTCTATAAAATAAACTAGACAAAACACTACATGATATGCCATATGTCAGTGGTAAGTGATGATATGTTAATCCTTCTGCTACTGATTCAGGTAACTTCATACAGACATAACAATTACTAACTTCCATTGTGTCTACATATTGAAACAATAACTTTGTGAAAACGTTTAAACTAGTGTCGTTGTCAGCTACTTCATGATGAATTTCTGGTTCACTTTCTGCCATTAGTTCTACTCTATTGCCCTTCATGTTTGCTGTCCTCTCCTTAGTTTCATTATTAATCTTTTTATCTATTATCATAAGGTAAGGAACTGCTACAATCAGGACTAACCATACTATAAGCACCATTACTAGACTACATATGCATATTGCACAGCATCTTCTACAACATTTCTGTTTTGGTCTCCCAGTAACTCTATCGTCAGGCATTTTTCGACAAGGAAGATTGCTCTTCTTATCTTTTCGTCTTTTCTTTAGCTTATTCTTTTGCTTAGTCAGGGTGGTCTTGTTTCTTCTTCGTACGTTAATTCTGCACTTGTTCCTTCGCCACCACTGTCACTTGATTCTGAGCTTTCAAAATCTTCAAGGATGATATAAGTCCAATCAGGACCCTTGAATTTATTATTCACAAGTTTCAGTCTTTTGCTTCTTCTTTTCGCAGTTTTATTTTCTTGTTCAGTTTGACTTGTTACTTCATTCACTTGATCTGGATCTTCACTTCTGGTTGTTATGTGGTACTTTACTCTTTTAATGACACTCGGCCAATGATCTCCTTTTCTTGTTTTCTTTGTTGGCACTGTTTCTTTGTTTTCGTCTTCAGAGATCTCGTTAATTTCACTGCTTAATACTGCTTCGTCTTCTTTGATTACCTTTTCTTCTGCTTTGTCTTTTTCAGGTCTGATTGGTTTCTCTGTAACAGCTCCGCTGTGAGTTTCCAATAACTGACCTTGTTCTTTATTTACTTCTTCAAGTTCATGTTTTTCAAGGTTTTCTTCTTCTGTGCACTTTCCTTGATCTAACTTGTTCTGATCAGGGCTTATTGCACTGTGAACTTCTGCAGCCTGACCGGATTCTTCTAGACCTGTCTGTCCCTGTTCAAAGTCTATTAGGTCTTTACTGTTTTGAGTCCAGTTTTCTTTCCCTATCTGACCTTGTTCAGGATTTCTTAATGTCTTTTCTTCTTTTTCCTGAACTGCTTCTTCTTCACCTATCTGATCTTCTTCAATTTCTTCCAATTTCGCTTGACTTCTTGTTCTGTGGTATACTTCAGGAACTTCTACCACTGGTATCCAATCCTGACTTGTGCTCGGTTGTTCTTCTTCAGCTTCTCTGGAATCTCGAACTTGAGATCCTACAGCTGGGCAACCTTCAGCCTCTTCAGTGATTGGCGTTGTCTGAGGATTCTCTTCCTCGGGATCTGGTACTCTCTTGGTGTGACTTACATGAATCCAATTAGCAAATTACGGCACACTTCACTGCTGTATTCGTTGTCAGTATGACTTGACACGGTCTGCCCCATCTAGGTGATAGACACGTTTCTCTGGTGTGATTCTTCACTACCACCCAGTCACCAGGATTCAGATCATGTTCTTGCTCGGGCTGCCTGGAAACTGCGTCTTCTCCAACCTGATGAGAGACAGAACGCACTAGGTCAGCCAATCCTTTGCAATAGTCCAGAACCATATCATCAGATATATTCACCAGTTTGTTTGTGGGAACATGTGTTTGTCTCATTGCTCTTCCCATCATTATTTCATGTGGGCTCAATCCTGTGGTTCTGTCAGGTATACTTCTGAGTCCCATTAGAACAAGTGGTAATGCATCTGGCCACTCTAATGATGTTGATGCACACATTTTTCCCAGTCTTGACTTTATAGTGCCATTCAATTGTTCAACCACTCCAGAAGCTTCTGGACGATATGCACAGTGCAGTTTCTGTTTTATTTGAAATGCTTCACAGATTATTTGAATCACTTCGCTGTTAAAATGTTTTCCTCTATCTGATTCCAAAGTTACTGGAAAACCAAACCTAGGAATGAGCTCTCGTAGCAACAGTTTTGCAACTGTAATGCTGTCATTTCTCCTAGTAGGGTAAGCCTCCACCCACTTTGAAAACAGACACACTATGACTAGTACATATTTCAGCCCTCTACATGGTGGTAACTGTATGAAATCAAACTGAAGTCTCATAAATGGACCCTCTGCCTTTCCAATTTTTCCAAATCCAATTACTGTCTTCCTCCCCGGATTATGCATCTGGCAAGTTAGACATCTCTGGCAAAGACTCTCTGCAACAGCCCTGAATTTGGGATTGTACCAATTTTGTCTGAACAGCCTAATCATTGCATCTCTTCCTATGTGTGTGTCTCCATGATGCATTCTAGCCATTTGTGAGAGTAAACAGTCTGGCATGACTGGTCTGCCATCAGCACTGATCCACACTTCATCATCTCCTCTTTGGGAACAACCCACTTTGATCCACAAATTCTTCTCACTTTCATCAACCTCATCTTGCAATTTCTTGACGTCATTCCAAGTTTCAGGTGGCATATACAACATAAGTTGGCAGCTGATTCCCATTCTTTCCACCCTCTTATTGACTGACATTCTGGTTTTGGCACAATGTTGAGCCACCAGATCTGCATATCTGTTGCCGACTACCACCCAGTCATCTCCTGACTGGTGTGCGGCACATTTCACCACAGCCAATTCTTTTGGTGATTGTATTGCTTCTAGCAATTCCCTTACAAATTGTCCATTTTTAATGGGGGATCCTGAAGAAGTCATGAAATCCCTCTGCATCCATAGTTGGCCAAAATCGTGCACAACCCCGTAACCATATTGGCTATCTGTAAATATGGTTACTCTCTGATTCCTCCCAATTTTGCATGCTTTTATCAACGCAATCAATTCAGCTACTTGTGCAGATTTGACTCCTGGTAAATAAGATGCTTCAACTATTCCAGTTAATTCACATACCGCATAGGCAGCAGTTAGTTTACCATCTTCATGTCTTTGACATGAACCATCAACAAATAGCTCCCTGTCTGGCTTTTTAAGAGGCTGTTCCTCTATATCTGGGCGTGGTTTTGTGCATAATTCTGTAATTTGTATACAATCATGTTCATCGTCTTCATCATCTTTGATTCTCTCATGATATGGGTCTGGTAGTAAGGTTGCTGGATTTATTATAGTACACCTTACCATGTTCACATTTTCAGCACCCATTATGATTCTTTCATATTTAGTCAGCCGACTAGGAGTAAGATGCTGAGTTCGGGTTCTTGTCAACAGAATGACAACTGCATGTGGAACATACACTTTTACAGGGTGTCCCATCACAATTGACTCACTTTGTTCAATGCTCAAACAAGTAGCCGCCACTGCTTTTAAGCATCCTGGCAACGCGGCTGCTACTGGGTCCAATGTAGCAGAAAAATATGCTATAGGACGTCTTTCTAGTCCATGTCTTTGAGTTAGGACAGAAAGTGCACAATTTTCTCTCTCATGACAGAACAATGCAAATTCTCTTTTATAATCAGGCATGCCTAAGGCAGGTGCTGAACATAGGGCATTTCTCAATTTTACAAAAGCTTCTACACTTTCATCCTCCCACTCCACAGGGTCCTTTGCTTTCTTTTTTGTCATGTTAATTAAGGGCTTAGCTAACATGGAAAATCCTGGTATCCATTGTCGACAGTAACCTACTATTCCTAGGAACATTCTCACTTGTCTTTGTGTTACAGGCATTTGCATTTTCTTTATTAAAGCTACTCTTTCAGCTGTTACTCTTCTTTTTCCTCTCTCAATTTGGTGTCCCAGATACTTAACAGCTGTTGTACAGAACTGCAACTTTTCAGGTGAGACTTTATGTCCTTCTTCTGCCAAAAGATTTAATAATGCTATGGAATCAACAACACAGTCCTCTCTGGTGTTCGATGCCACCAATAAGTCGTCGATATATTGGACTAAGACTGAGCTTCCTGGCATCACTAGTTTTTCAAGGCACTTTTTCAGTATCTGGTTGAAAATAGAAGGACTTTCTGTGTACCCCTGAGGAACACGATTCCACACATAAACCTTGTTTTCAAATTTAAATGAGAAAAGATACTGGCTGTCTGGATGTAATGGTATTGAAAAGAATGCTTGACACAAATCAATTACTGTGAACCATCCTGCACTCCACGGAATCTGGTATAGAATTACTGCAGGATTTGGTACTATGGGACAACATGGTTCTACAATCTTATTTATTTTCCTCAGGTCCTGAACAATCCTATATTTTCCACTAGGTTTCTTTAATCCCATTATTGGTGAATTACATGGGCTACTCATTACTTCTTTTAGTATGTTTTGTTCTACCATTCGATTTATTTCTTCAATGACTCCTGCTTTTACTTCTGCACTCATTTTGTACTGTCTGGTATTTGGGAAAATTGCACCTTCCTTTACAGTAATTTTAACTGGATCTATTTTAGCCATAAGTCCTACTTCTTTTCCGGTGAAATCCCATACTATGGGGTTTACTGTACCTTTTAATTCTTCTGGCAACTCATCTTTTGTTATTAATGAAAACATCTCATCCACTTCTGTACCTTGTTTTGCAATCATAATTTTATATACATGATCTTCATCTGGTGTCTGAACTGCCACATCATCCGGTGTGCAGAAAATGGTACAATTCATCTTGCACAACAAATCCCTACCTAATAAGTTTACTGGACTAGAATCACACACTACAAATTGATGCATTTCTCTGAAGTTTCCAATTTTAACTTCCATTGGTTCGGTAAGAGGTGTTCTAATCCGCTGATTAGCTACCCCCACTACTTGGATATTTTCACCAGAGAGAGGAAGGTCTGGAATGTCTGCTGTTCTCACAGTAGACCGGGTAGCACCAGTGTCCAAAAGGAAAGTAATATTATTACCTTTCACATTCCCTTCAACATATGGACCTGACTGATCTACCTGTAAGGATGCGCCAAGTATGCACTCCTTCCTCCCCTCTCCTAGGCACCGTCATGGACTGTATTGACAGAAATCGTCCTGCAAAAGAAATTGTGATGTCATATAATCATTCTTACCACTTCCTCCCTGATATCCGATGTCTGTACCATGCTTTGCTCTGCTTACATTACCCTGAATAGGTGCAGGTGGCAACTGACTCTGAGGATTTGCACCCTGCTGTGAGTCATTCTGCGTCTGTGGATTTAAATTTTGATTTGGGCCATTATTATTCCGGATCTTTTTACATTCATCCTTCCAATGCCCCAATTTTCCGCATCCATGACAAGGAAATTTCTTTTTAGCTTCTTCTCTACTCATTCGTCCTCTAAATTTTCCACCATTCCCAGCATCACCATTCGTTCCAGAATCTTTTCCTGGATTTTCACTGGGATTTTCCAAATTAATTCCCTGTTTCTCAGCCATTTTCACCTGAGCCCACATTACTTTTTCCTGCAATTTCTTGTGTCTATCCTCAATATCGTCTCCACAATATTTTGCATACTTCAAAATCTCGTCAATGGGCTTTCCCTGCCAACACAGCATATGCTGTTTAATCATCTGGCAAATTTCTGGCTTCAAACCGTAAACAAACCGGTACACAAACTGACTCATGTTTTTGTCTCCAATGTCCTCAAATCCACTATACTGTTTAAATACCTGCAATAGACGCTCATAGTAGGAATGTACTGATTCATTAGCTTCTTGGGTAGTTCGATCTATTTTTACCCAATCTGTTTCTTTCGGTGGTATTTTCCCTTTCAGGTAAGTTATCACTTGCTGATACTTTTTCATCACATCATTTGACGGGGCACCTGTTTTCGGATCTCTAGGATATTCATCACTAGGCCAATCAACTGTAATTTTACAATCTGTCCACAAATCGGCAGGTACCACTATGTCAAACAAACCATCCAAATCCTTCAACAATACCTTTGACACCTTCACAAACCTGTCAACCTGCTTGTACCATTCAATTGGTTTTTCTCTCAATTTTGGAAAATCATTCGTAAATGACAAAATATCCTGTCTGCTCCATGGGACATGTACATATCCTCCTCCCGCAACTTCTCGCATGGGATACATTTGATCTGCTTTCCCTGTTTCCTTCATCACATATTCTGATGCTGTTCTACTTGTTCGTGCTTCTTCCTTTTTCTTGGCCCACCTAGTTTTCCATTTATCTAGGTCTCCCCATTTTTGCAAAACTAACATTAATTCTCTTATTTGTAATCTTCTTCCAGAGGCATTCATATTTTCTAAATCTTTGTCTGAAAATTCTGCTCTATAGGGTTTCTGTAGTACCTTTGATCTCCCTATTTCTATTCCCATCTGTAGTGCTAAATTGGATAATTTTTCATGGAATATCCTTACATTTCTGGTGATACTCCTACACAGAAACAATAATTCTTCTTCATCATAGGTATTTAAGCGTTCTAGTCCTACATTTCCTGCTATTATTTCTTCTAATTCGACTTTCAATTTATGAATGTCCATTATTTTCGGAGGTGTGCACTGTTTAACTGACCCTTGCACCCATCTTTCTAGATCTTCAGGTGTTACTATGGTAGCACTTTTTGCTCCCGATGAAGTTATTAAACTTACATCTTTTGAACATCCAGGTACATCTTTCCTGGGAGTACTATTTACAGAACCTCGAATAGGCAAGTCCATGAGTGATATTGTGGATTCACAGTCACTAAATTGATCCTCAATTATAACTGGAGCTTCAGGTTTTGGATTATTCGCAGGAGTAGGTGTAAGTATCGGTGGAGGACAGCTTCCCTGAGTACCATATAATGTAACTACTGGACCAATTGTTACTGGTATGGTCAACGAATCAGGATGTACTTTTATCTGGGTTATTTTCTGTATTAATTCTGCTCTGGTCTTTTCTAGAGCTTCCTTTTCTTTGTCATGAAGTATTCTACTCGGGGTGAATTCATGCATTACCTGTGGCACTAATGGAGTTTTTGGTGGTGCACTTGGGGTGCATCCACTTGTCCCTTCCTGATATGGTGGGGGATTTCAGACTCCTCATTTCTCATTAAATGTTTTGTCTTTTCTGTGCACTTACTTCCTAATTTCTCCTCTGCTGAGAACAATGGATATAATCCTTCTGTAATCATTGCCCTTCTCCATTGTTTCATCTGACCATTCCTAGACTCATGTAGGTATCTGGGGAAAAATCCTGGATAACTCCTATTACTTCTAGATCGGTCCCGCTCAAATGCCTCGGTTTCCCATTCTTCTAGAGCTTCGTACTGAGTTAATCTAGGTCTGGGTTCTAAGTCATTCATCCTCAATCTCAAATTCTGAAGAATTCTTCCATTGAAGGTACCATTCTCGGAAATGCTAATATTCCTTCATTTTTGGTATATTGTATCCAATTCTCCATCCATACACAAGTATGATAACCTCTCTCCATCATCATGAATGAAGCGGGCATTTTAGCTGGTGGAATAATAATTCCTTCTCTAGTTTTGATTGGTTTATCCTTTTTAAAATAATTCTTGATCTTTGGTAAAAATGACATTTTTCTCCTTTCTCCGTACATCTTGGGTAAGTACCGATGTATAAAATTATATTCTGCAAAGCCTAAATATCTCCTATCCTGACGAATTCCTGTTAATGTCGGATCGCGTTTTAACATGCAATCCTTATCCACTAAGAATTTCGCTTCTATAATTTTGACCAATCAAATGTCTGCTATCTTTTATTTCCGAGCCAATCCTTGCACGGCCTTTTGGTGACGTTTAGCTGTCAACCCCTCCTTTACAATCTGCTCTTTCCTGTCCTTGCTGGTTTAAACAATCCCAGCGCGGCACCTGTGACGTCAGTACTACTCCTGACTACTGACCCCTCCTTTACAAGGGTTTTTCCACACCCGCTGATTCAACCAATCCCAGTGCGGCGTTTTGTGACATCAGCTCCCTCTCCGGCAACTGACCCTCCCTTTACAAAAATTTACGCAAACTTATTTTCTCTATAAATCTTAATTAAATTTCAGTAACAACATAAAACATTCGCTATCGTGCCAGTTTCTCTAACATAGGAAAGATAGTTTTTCTCTCACACTCAGTAAAACCTTTCCGTTTACTAAACATACACTACGAGTAAAACACTTCCGTCTACTCTTCACACAAGCTCCAGAAGTACCTGTTACTTCTCCAATGTTACCCTTTCTAGGTGATATAACATCAAATTTTCACCAGCGTACTCTTTTGCTATTACTCACACGCATAGAATCCCTAACGAGTACTGAAAGTCCTGCTTAACTTTTCAGTACTAATTCTGCCTGACAGATAACCTCACTGCAGTATGGCTTCCACTTACCATCCGCTATTCCTTTTACCCGGGGTATTCTGGACAACATAAAACAAAACTTTGAATACACGGATGTTAGTTCATAAAAATACAAATAAAAATTCTCATTACCCAATTAACAAAGAGTAACCATCCTCTGATTACCAGAAAACTGATCCTGCGCGATATCAGCAAACAACATTCATACACCAGATACTCACTTGGGCCCATACATTCACACTACGCTAATACTTACGCTGGGTTTTATCAGTTGTTACTCTCTATCAAAATCCCTGCTACCAATTACCTTCTGATTGAAGAGTAATAACTTACCAATGAATCCTTTGCTAATTGGGAAATTTAAAATGAGTGACATTCATTATAGTACATAATCCTGAAATAACCACTGAGTCAGGAAGTTTTAAAATGTTTATCTAAAGATTTAGCAGAGTAAAATACAGAGCCACATGGTACTTAATCGCAATACCCAAGATTAAGCATAGAAATGATTATTGCTAATCAATGACGGTGTTTAAAGAAGAGGAGAGGATAGAGATAGCAGCGCAACTAAAGGTTGCATTATATTTACCTAAGTGCGAGAACAAAACCCCTTAGCCAAGGAGTTGAAAGAATAAGACCCAGGAAGGATGAAGAGCAAAGACCTCCTCCAGGATTAGGACAGGACCGGTGACCTCTCTACAACGACGCCTGCGTCGTTCCCCTCTCTGATACTCGACTTCTCCTCGATTCTCCCGTGCCTTCCTTCTAATGGACTCAGCCGCCCCCTCCTCAGGACCTCTTCTGGACAGGGATTCAGTCTGCAATTGATCAGCTTGGCAGCTCTGGAGCTAAGAGCGCTCTGGCAGCATGGACGCCTGTTCTTCGTGAACGCATGCTCTGACTAATTAACTAATGCTATATTCTATTATACCCTTCTACGCCCATGTACCTCCCCTTAATGTTACTAAAATATGGGGCCACTACTTCTGATTGGACAGGGACATGGGGTGGATTCTCGCACCATATCGATTTGGCCTAAATTGTAAAGCCTATTGTCTTTACATTCCCACCCCTTCAAATTAATACATTCGCTTTATTTCCCACCCGTCTCATGACAAATGTAAACCAATTTTCATAGACAATGTGTCAATATGCAACAGGAAAGCCAAAGTACAGCATCTTCGGCCATCGGGTCGCGGCCTTGGACGAATTCCAGATTGACTTCATTTGGCAGGCACACAGGACACATGCGCAGAACCATTTGCCTCTCGAGTTTCAGGTCCCCAACCCAGGCCCAAGTTTACGAACTAATAAAAGTGCAAGAAGAAAATATTAAAATCACAAATAAAATGTTTCACTGTATGCCCACTTTTTCTATTCTATTCCCATTTAATTATATATTCTAACCCGCGTTAGTAGCGTTAGGAAACGACAATTTAGTAATGACATGAGAGCAAGCTGAAGCATGTGAAAACATCAAGCAGCCATTTTACTACACACTGCGCAGAAGCAGAAATTTCCCACCAAGCAAAGAAAGACGTCACACCATGTGATATGGTTGCGACATGCGCATTGAGCTTTCCCGCACATTGCGGCCATTTTGAATTACAAACAAGCGTTATTCATTAGTAAAACACATAGGCAAGCTTCCTTTTCTGTCGTGTCGTGAATGCAAAGGTTAGTATTAACAATACAAGTTTAATAAATTAATACTGTGAGGAGGATTGAATACAAGCAAGTTTCATTTATGAAACCTTGCTCCATCACCGGGACAGCAGAGTTGGCAATTTTCAGCACGTCTCTGGTTGAATTAGTTAAAAAGACACTCAGATCATTTATGTATAAAACAAAGAGCAGGGGTGCCAACACGCACCCCTGTCGCACTCCACTGACTAGTGGAAAGACATGGGAAAGTTCACCAGCCTGGCCATATCAGACCCTGGCACCCATATTTTTGTGAGCACCGTGAATAAAATTAACAGGGCAATATCTACCACGAGTTTGATTAACGTCAACCACAGTTTATTTCCGTTTACGCAGTCAAAGGCGGTTGACAAGCCCATGAAGGCTAGGTACAGTGGGCAGCGTCTGACGACGGTGTATTTACTCACTAACAGATGTAAATTCAAACACTGCTCCACTGTGTCCAGCCCAGGACGGAAACCATACTGACAAGGAGATAGTATTTTGTTATCAGTGGCCCATACTGCAAACGGTTGAAAATAACCCTCCCCAGTATCTTAACAGAGCTGTCCACCAGTGAAATAGGCCTATAACATTTAGGTGGGTCTCTCTCATCTACTCTATCTTCTTTCTCTCTTCTCTTTCTCTGCACACTTGGGACTATAATATATTTTTAGTTGAACGTGTCCAAGTGTTACTATAATAAATATATTAATGTTTATCTACTCATCACCATTCACCAAGGGAACTTATCTTGTCTATGAAATTGCAGCAAGTTATTTGAATACACAAGTAACTTTAAATGTTCCTTATGATATATACACACTTACAAACCTGTTTTCCTATCTCTATTATTATGTTTATTTATGTATCCTAATGAAAAATCTCTAATAAAAACATTCTGAAATGAAAATATCCATGGACTAGCTTAGTTGTATTAGTCTTAAGTGAGAGGAGATGGACCTACATTTTTATATGGCTTATTGAGGTCTCAGCAAGGTTACTAATGGCAAATTGCCCTTTCCTTTGATTCCAAAAAGAAAATCACATGCTAATCCCCAGGTGACCTCCAGAAGATCAAGATTGTGCCCTTTGGGTCAAAAAAGTACCATGGCATGGCACGGTTAAGGGATAACAATGAAGTAATGAGTCCAGTGATCTCCGCTGCCATATCCAAAATGGCACCCAAAGCATCATTTTGCTGACTCCTTGGCCTTACAAAACCCAATATCCTATTAGAGGAGACAGTTCAGAGTGCACAATCCTGAATGGAAAAGTTGGATCACTGAGTAAATGAGAAGCAGTCGCCAAGAGATCCGGTTCTTTTAATCTGGCACACCGACATTTGCCTGGGGCGACAGGAATCATTACAGGAAACTCTCCAAGCTGAGGTGCACTGTTGCCAGTGTGTCTCTTTAACAATCCATAACATTATCTGTATTTATTAGGTGCGTGTTCAACCCTTGAGCTATACTGGCGCAGAATAACGGATGCTTATTTTCAGGAAAAGAATGTAAAGTTGTTAAATTGACTTATGTCCACTTACAGCAAAATATTACCGCTTTAAAAAATACAAGCCGCATGTTTTACTTGCTCATTGTCACTTGAAAGTGTTCTTTTTAATGCTGTAACCAAGGTAACATTCCTTTTTGTTTGCGAATTTTTGAAGCTCAATTATCCTTTTACATCTAAAAGAGCTACATGTTATGTGCAATAGGTGAAATTT
This sequence comes from Calotriton arnoldi, assembly GCA_963921515.1. NCBI lineage: Eukaryota > Metazoa > Chordata > Amphibia > Caudata > Salamandridae > Calotriton > Calotriton arnoldi. The sequence goes on from CAWUFW010004105.1 coordinate 1,540,203, forward strand.
ACATTTACATGTTTTTCCTGAAATTTTGTGAGATAACATTTATTGTATTTGTTTTTTATACATAATCCTTCAGAGTTAATTAAAGGGGGCATTCGCGAACGTTGTCACAATGCATCGAAAACCAAGGCTGACAACAAACAAAGAAACATTCTAGAATGACTGGCTAAAGAGAATTGCTATAATATCTGCAATCGATGTCGCCTTTAAAACTTAACAAGCTCACAAATCATATGCACAAGTCAGAGATTTTTTAATGTGTCCCTGACGTGACCTTGATGAGGGTGACAAGTAAATGGTAAAATAGGGGCGTAGCTTCTAAAAGCAAGCTCTTCCTTCCTTAATTTGTGCTTCATCAGTGCATTGCATGTATACACTTACTTATTCGTTTTTGCTATGTGGAGGGTAACGTGCAAAATTGTCACTTGTCGCGGGAAACGCACTGCAAGATGCTGACTATAACAAATAACATTTTACACTCTTTTTAACCAAAAAGTACCATTTCTTTATCTTTGAGTCTTTGACCCTTCATATGATCTTTTCAGTCCAAGGCATTTTGATGAATCGTTCAAGCAGGACCAACATTTTAATGTCATAGGAGATGGCGTTGAATAAAAATTTCAAAAGGAGATAGACGAAAAAGACGTGGGATAGTGATACGGGCATGGGTTGTTGCCATAGTGGGGTGCCAGTGTCATGTTGAGCTGGCATGATGGAGGCAGTTGTCCTGTCTGCTCAGGTACATTTACATGTATGTACCTTGTCAAATGTGATAATGATGCTCGTTGGGGCGTGGCTTGGACGGCAGCATGGATGGCTGCCTGACTCCGACTCTCCGCCGATCCGGAGCTGTAATATGACCTTCCTGTAAGCCGAATATCACCAAAAACCTTCGGTAATGGTGTCGGAAGCTGCCCTGACTATGAGGATTTCTTCGTTGTGCTTTAAGTGGCCGTAGTGGAAGCGGTTTTAGTCTTTTCCTCCTGGGCTGTTAAGTGACGCGACGACCAAAATGGCGGCGAACTAAACAGCGGGCCTGCGGATCTCATCAGGGCAGGAGGTATGGTGCCCCTCGCGTTCTACATAACTATCTGCCGGTCCTCTGTTTGTGGTAACCCAGATATCGACCCCAACGTGTGGCAAAATCACCCTCGCATCCCTTGCAACCCGCGCGCTTACTGACCTGATTGCCATCGGAGCTGCGCCTGCCTGCCGAATCTGGTGCCCGACACGACTTCCCTGTGTATGATACGCCTGCAGAGCGGGGCTGTGATGTCGGAGGCCAGCATTTTATTGAGGAACCACCCGCTGCTCCTTTTCTGTTGGCAATAACGGAAATTGCAGCGCTTATACCCCCGGAGATGCGCAGCGGTGAGTTGAACAAAATGGCGCCTACCTGGTAAGACGGTCCCGGGGATCTGATCCGGAGCGCAGTGCGGTGCTTCTTTCTATCTTAGTTTTGCCACAGTCTGACGCCGATCTTGTGACTGCCAACCTTGAGGAGGTTCCCCAGTTTATGTCACTTATTACGATTACCACCTTGGGACTAGCGCGCCTCCGTGCCTGACTTTAAGATGGCGGAGGTGTGTCTCGCTATGGTAGAATAGAGGCAGTTTTCACAGTGTTTCTCGAACTTCAAGCCTTCTGTCTGCTGTGCCCGGTCTTGGCTCTAGGTCTCTTGTGGATAGAGATTTGGTTGCTTCATCTTTGTGTCTCCAGGCAGTGCGGATGGCTCTGTTTTTGATATGCACTTGGGTGATTATCTTCAACTCGTGAATATGCCTCTCTAGCGGTCTCAATGACTTTCATATCGCCAACATGCCAACAGGATACATGGGCCTGTATTATCTGGACCTAACATCTCAAGTTTACTAGATCTTCTGCTGCCTTTGCCAGGTCGGTGCCCAAGGTTTTGAAGCCCTACATTACTGGGTATGCTGTTTGTGATTTTGATGTATACTCTCTACATCTGTACTGCCACTGGACTTTGCAAATTAGTTTGGGCACAACTATCATATGCAGTACCCTCTTTCAGGGTTCACCTGTTCGCTTGGTCCAACGTATCTAGGAGCCAAAGTGAGTACAGCGACTACCAGTTTCACGGATATCCTAGCTGGTATACTGGTCTCCTCAATCCCACAACTCACGGCTTAGCAGCTTTGCTTCAACGCTTATGTTCTCTCTTTCCCACTGCTGTTAAGTCATTTTGCAGATCGTTAAGTGTGTGCTAAGACCCAGTGTGGGGACCCACGAATTCCACAGAATGGCTGACCGTGACTCTAAGCTGCTGCACAAAAGAAACAAAGGTGAACCCTCTCAATCAGAATCACCCATCAAGCTGAAATCAGACATAAACAGTACACTAGACTTGAGCCTCAAAAAACTGGCCGATGTCCATGATTTAGCCAAGTCAACCAAACAAACTACGGATACTATACAGCTGGAGATAACGGCCATTAGAGCGGACATGAACACGGTCAATAATAGACTTTCAATGGCCGAACAGAGGATCAGTGATGTGGAAGATACTGCAACTAAATCCTGTAATGAAGTAAAATCCCTGAAGAATATGACATCTATGCTTCTTTGACAGACGGCTGAACTTGAAGATCGCAACCGCAGAGGCAATATCCGCATTCTTGGTGTTACGGAGGATCGGAAGACGCCTTGGGCTCCTGTCTAGCTTTTTTAGAGGACTGGATTCCTAAGTTTACTGGCATCACATTTGGCAAACATTTTGAATTAGATCGAGCACACAGAATTCCGTCATTTAAATCCTCATCAAGACCGCTAGTTCGCCCGATTATATGTAAACCTCTGAGGTTCCAGCATGTAGAATCTATTCTCAGTCATGCCCGGAAGAACTGCCAACTCATCTGGAATGGTCACAAGATTATTTTTACCCAAGACTTCTCAAAGCCAACCGTAGATACTCAGAGGGGATTTCTGGCCCTACGGGACAAGCTAAGGAGCAAAAATATCCAGTTCTCCTTTGTGGGCCCTACCAAGTTCAGGATCATGGATGGTGGAAGGCATCTCTTTTTCAATGATCCCAGGGATCTTGCGAACTATCTAGAAGGCCCACCTACTCAGGACATGGACTCATCACAGCTTCCTGTCAGTAAGAGAAAGTCCTCTCCAGGTCCGGCCTAACGCTAGACTTGGTTCCATTGTACTCTTAACATAGTATTTTCCCAACAGTTATTTTGCATTGTATCTACTCATCATGAGTCTCCTTATCTCTAGGCTTTGTTACGAGCGAGATTGAAAATGGTCCTGTTTAGGTTTGTCCATTAAGCCGGAGGTTGGGTCGTTCTCCTTTCGATATTGGGGAGGTCTGCATATGATCTGATTTATGTTGTTCCCTCTGGAGACCGGGTGGACACTCCTGTCGTCGCACCTCCCACATGCTAAGTATTCAGGTTGGGGTGGGGAGGGAGGGGGTGTAGGGGATTGGGTTGAGAGTGCCCAGGGTATACAAAATGTTCCGACCTATTTCATCTGCGATTCCTTGGCTGCTCTCCTTCTCTTTATCTTTTTCCTACTCTTACTCTTTTCTTCTCTCTACGAGTCTGTTGTCCGGAATCCCTACTACAGTTTTCTGGGCGTGAGTACCTGGCTTTCCATGTTAATATGCTACTGATGACATACAACATTGATGACTGTCTTCTGAGATCTGTTACGTGGTTTTTCTACCAATTGCAAGCATTTATATGTCGATGGCTGTATTTCCTGGTTTTGCTATATAAATTTGTCTCTGATGGCTACTAATAGACCTGGTGTCTTATCAAGTGACTTGAAGCTAGTGTCCCTGAATGTTAAGGGACTAAACCACCCTGTGAAAAAACGCAAAATTTTTGAATACTTGGCCAAGACAAAAAGTGATATTATATTGCTACAGGAGACGAAGCTCTCTGAAGACGATAATAAGCTTATTAAATGTAATTGGGTTTCGCAATTGGCATGTTCTCCGGCAGATAAAAAGAAACGTGGCGTTATTACCCTGATCTCAAAGTCTGCTAACATATCGCTAGAATCCTATACACATGATGATGATGGTAGACTCTTGATTACACACTTGAGGAAAGGCGAGGATCTAATACATGTGGTTAATATATATGGCCCTAACACGGATGACCCTTCTTTTTGGTCTGGTATTTCGGACCAGTTAGATAGTATTCCCCAGGATGATCTTATGGTAGTGGCAGGTGACTTTAACTTACCATTGGACCCGATTATTGATAGGCACTCTAACTGTCATTATCAACCTACGAGCTCGCACGCCATACTCAAAACTATTTGCTCTAAATTTAATCTTAAAGATCCCTGGAGGCTCCAGCATCCAGACACAAAGGACTTTACCTTTTATTCGGCCCCTCATAATTCCTACACTAGGATCGACTATATTCTTATTCCTGGGTCTTATACCCGCTTAATTGAGTCTACAGACATAGCCCCTAGGTTGGTTTCCGACCACTCATGCATTGCCCTTAAATTAATAGGATGTCACAAGGAACAAGTCCCCAAAAGATGGCGGTTTAACAATGATGTCTTGTCAGATCCTGAGGATAGAGAAAAGATTGCGGAGGCTATTACAGATTATCTTAGTCTCAACAAGGTGACTGATACCAATATAAATAACCATTGGGATGCCTTAAAGGCAACCATAAGGGGTCTAATTATTGCAATCAAAACAAAAATAAATAAACGCATGAACCTAGGGCTACTTCAACTTGAACAGGAAATTAGGCGCCTGGAAGCCGCCCATGTCGCCTCCTTACATGATTCTAATATATTGCTGTCACTGACGCAAAAGAAGTATGAATATAATAAAATATTAAGTGAACGTGCGGGAGTGTGGGTTAATAAATTTAAAGCATTGAATCTATGTGAGGCCAACAGGGCAGGCAAACTTCTCGCTTCATACCTCAAACATAAATAAAACCAGCACGTTATCTCTTCGATCAAAGATTCCAACAACCAAACTCACACGAAACATAAAGACATCCTTAACACATTTAAAACATTTTATCAGGACTTATATACAAACGATCAGGCCTTTGATAAGGAGGGGTACACCAGATTTCTCCGTAGCCTCAACTTACCACAACTTTCAGAAGTCGACGCAGCCATGTTAGGAATGGAAATCAATAGCTCGGAAATAGAGAAGGCGGTCAAGTCTCTGAAGGACAATAAGGCTCCTGGGCCTGATGGTTTCACTGCATCCTTTTATAAGTCTTTCTTAGTTCAATTAAGTCCTACTATGAAACAGGTTTTTAACCATATTGCTACCGAAGAGGGCACGCCTGATTCTATGTCGGAAGCTAATATAGTTGTTATTCCAAAGGAAGGGAAAGACCCTATTCACCCGAAAAACTATAGACCTATTTCACTCATTAACGTGGATTGCAAAATCTACGCTAAAATTCTTGCGGTCAGACTTAATTCGGTCCTTCATAAATTAAACAGCAGCTCTCAGGTAGGGTTCCTACGCAATCGTCTGTCTAATGACAACACACGTTTATTATGTCATGTTTTAGAAAATGCCGCAACTAAAAACGAACCTTCTGTCGCCATCACATTGGATGCCGAGAAGGCCTTTGACAGAGTTTCTTGGGCTTTTTTAGACCGCTGCCTACATTTCTTTAATTTGGGTAAGGATTTTGCCAAGATGGTTATGTCTCTCTACTTAAAACCGATTGCCCACATTGCCGTAAATGGCTCACTTTCCGAGGCCTTCTCTCTTTACCAGGGTACCAGACAGGGATGTCCTTTGTCTCCATCTCTTTTCCTGTTGGCACTGGAACCCCTTATTCAGGCAATTAAACTCAATCCGGATATTATGGGAGTCGATATTAATGGCGTTCAAGTCAAACTGGCCGCATACGCGGATGACATTTTAATAGTAACAGAACGCCCAGACTCTTCAATTTCAGCCCTGATGGATACTATAGCATTATACTCTATTCACTCGGGGTATAAACTCAACAGAGATAAATCCGAAGTTAAACCACTAAATGTATTTTGCGCTAGTGATGTGTTAGGGGACTCTGGCTTAGCGTGGCAACCTGGTTACATCAAATATTTGGGGATTGTATTTGGCAATAACATTATGGATACTTTGCACCAAAATGAGAAGGTGCTCTTAGAGAAAATTAAGAAGCTTTTGGACTCCTGGTCCCCGAAATTTATTACGTGGTGGGGGAGAATCGAGACTGTGAAGATGATGGTCACCCCTCTAGTCAATTACCTTATAAGTATGCTTCCACTTATATTGACAGACGCCTTTCATCACAAACTAGACACTCTTTTAACATCCTTTCTCTGGCGTGGGAAAAAAGCTTGAATTAGCATTAAAAAACGGAGGCTTGACAAAGCTTTAGGGGGCGTGAATTTAGCGGATTTCCGACTTTACCAGTATGCCTTTTTGGTGAAACAAGGCTCTCTTTGGGTTTCCCCCCCTGGCGATTACACACCTGTCTGGCTGGAAGTAGAAAGGGCTCTCCTCAACAATATAAACCATCTTTCGATTCTTACAGCCAATCGTCTTTGCCCCATCCACTCTAGGTCTATTTTTAAGAACACTAAAATAGCTCTCTTGAAAATCGATAAGACCATGGAGGTCAGTATTATGGGCTCCAACATGGAATCATTATGGTTCAATAACAAACTACTTTACAATGGTAAAACTCTCTACTTTGACTCCTGGTGCACAAATGGTGTGTTCTTTCCCCATCAGTTGGAAAACGCCTCGTACCCAATTACGTTCTCTGAACTTCAAGCTAGATATAAGCTAGCTGATATTGAATTTTACAATTTTCTGAAAGTGAGGACTGCCATTGCGAAATCCAAACTGTCTCCCATTCCACCGTCATTGCCTTTATTTGTAACAAAAATTAACAAACTTGGCCATCAGGTCTCCCAGATCTATAAACGTTTGCGTCCCAAATCTTCAAAGCTTAATGTTAAGGCAGTTGATTATTGGAATCTGCTTTCTTCTGGCCCGTTAACTGAACCTTCGTGGTCCTCACTATGGAGCTCAGTTTCTCGTAACAAGATTTCCCCGGTTCTTTCCCAAACTAAATATTGGTTATTGCATAAAGCGTTTTGGACACCGTCTAGGCTGTTCTCCATGGGGATCCGGGAAGATGATTTGTGCTGGAATTGTAAACAAGACAAAGGTGACTTAGTCCATCTTATTTTGTATTGCTCAGCGGTGAAACCTTTCTGGGACAAGGTCTACTTATTTTTGTATAAACTGTTTCAATGTACGCTGTGTAGAGATTTGCCAACCTTGGTAGCTGTTTTTTTACAGGTGGATCTGCCGTCGGATGATGACAGGGCTCTCCTCGATCTTTTGTTAATCTCTGCTGTAAAAATGATACTCACCAACTGGAAAGATACCAGTAAGTCTTTCTATGAATGTTGGATGAACTGGGTCATCCACCTCAGGGGGCAGATAACATTGCTCTACAAAATTCACCTTGGAAACCTTCAACGAGGAGAATGTGGTCTACTTTGGACAAGTATTTTGACTCTCATAAACCACCGTGAGATTCATTAGGTTGAGCGTCATTCTCTAGCACAGGTGTTATAAGTCATCGTTGGGTACTCTTATGCCATGTAACTCATTGCATTATGTTATGTATGGGGCTCTGGACTGTCTCTTTCTCCCCTCTCTTCTGGGTTTCTATCTCTTTTTCTTTTCTATCTTATCTTTTTTCTCCTTTTCCTATTTTGGATGTATAGGAGGTTAGTTCTTTCTAGTCTATTGCTGAGACATATATGTACTGCCTGCAACTGTATTGAGGCTCCTTTGTGGTTCATTGATATGTGGTTCATTGATATGTTCATTGATATGTGCATATTGCTCTAACCTCGCCATGTAATCAGTTTCTGATGATGGTCTTCTTCTTCTTTCCATACAAATTAATAAAGAACATTTGAAATAAAAATAAAAAAATAAAAAGATAATGATGCTCGTTAATGAGCGAGAAGTGGAGTGTTTAAGAGGCTTGGAAGTAGGGGTGTAGGGAGAGGATGGGGTATTTAGAGGTGTCAGTGCTCTCAGAGAATTAAATAAAAAAATTATTGAAAATGAAAAATCATTCTTGAAGCCGTTCAAACGTATCTAAGCTATTAAGTATCTGCATGTTGTACAAAAACCGAGCTTGCAAAATTAAGTCTATCATTGAGACGTTTGCCCTGAGGGCAGAGATGGGGTATCATCCACACCTTTGCCACCATCACCAGCTGCCTGCAAATCTCCCGCCATGTATGAATCGGTGGCGACTTTCAGCACACAATTTTTACAAAGTGCTGGAAAATTGGTGGTGGGCACCACTAAATCAGAGATACTAGAAATCCTGCATTCCTCCTTCCTACATGGCATTCCTGGGAATTCTTCTCAGGCCTGCCTCACATGCTTTGTATGCCAGGGGGAATTCCCCTAAATCGCTCCCACCACCTCAACAGCCAAAGACACCAAGGGCCAGATGCATGAACATCAGGGTTTGTGTTTCGAAATTTGCGATTTTTCGCAACTCCCAATTTGCGAGACACAAAACCTGATGTAAAACAGTGTCTGTGACACTGCGATTCCCAAATGAGTCGCAAGGGACCTGTCTCATTAAAATTCATGAAGCAGGTCGCGCAATTTGAGATACTTTGTGAATGGCTGGCACTCCCAGGGATAGTGGCCTGCTGGAGTTAGCAGACCACCATGACTGCGACTAACTTTTAAATAATGCAGTTTTTTTTTAATGCAGCCTGTTTTCCTTAAAGGAAAATGGGATGCTTGTCAAAAATAAAAATGAAAAGTTTAGACCACTGCCTGCTCTCAAAATATTTTGTCGCCCCTATTCACAAAGGGACCCCTTCCCATTTGCGAATGGCTTACCACCAATTTGAAATTGGTGGTAAACTGTGAATATTTTGCAACCACATTCACAGTCGCAATACATTCCTACATATCAGTGCTATTAGGAAGGGACGCCCTTGGCACACCCCTTCCTAATAGCGACTCGCAAACCCTATTTTGCAAGTCAGTGATAGGTTACTGACTCGCAAAATAGGTTTGGTACATTTGAAAATGCATTTTACCAGTCACAAACGGACCGATGGGCCTTTTGCGACCAGTAAAATGCGTCTTACATCTGGCCCCAAGTTACAGAATTGCACATTCTGACAAAAGGGGAATCCCAGGAATTCTCTTGATAACTCGGTGTGTATGTGTGATTCTAGTGAAGAAATCCCTTTTTCTGACGGGGGGACTGCACACACCAGGAAAGGTTATTCTGTTCGATTGTCATGATTTCTTCAGACCAGTGGGATTTCCTCTTGCATCTGACTTGCATACACACAAGTGTGTGGGACTAATCCATGTATTTCCCAGGACCTGGTCATTTCCACCAGTTGCTGTTTCACCAGGCGTTGTCAAGGGCCATGAAGTGAAACAGGGACACTGACATGAGGGCGCAACCTCCTCGCTAGATTACACCCACCACTGATGTAGGGCGATTACAGCTATTAGCTATTATATAGTATTATGCATACTGCCCAGGGGGCGCACCAGGCTTGTGCCTCTGTGCACCCTCAAGGCACTATGGTATGACAGAAGGGGCCACAGACGCATGTGCAGCCCCTGCAGTAATACTGATAGCGCCGGTGCACATGGAGTGCCCGTGCTATCTTGAGAGGGCGTTCCTTGATTTGGTTGGGGCCCCCATGCAAATGAGGGAATTTCTTTGCATCTGTGCCCCCACACTATTATCGACATGGGCAAACAGGCCCTTAGGAGGTGCACTGACATTGTGCCACAAAAAAGGTGGTGTACTGTCAGTGTGCATCATTAAGACAGTTGTCTGGAGCTTGAAAGGGGTGCTGTGGACCCCCAGACATCCCCACGCAGGCAGGTGGCTGTCATTCACTGCACTTGTCTTCAGGGGGATCTCCATCCCTTCTTTTTTTTAAGTGCAGATGGCTGCCTGCTGCTGCTTGGAAGAGCTGCTTGGAAGCAGCCACTCTGTATTTCACTGAATGTGCTGTCCTCAGGACAGGCGCAAGTGTGCGGCTCCCATGAGGGCAGATCATTAATTGGAATAGAGCTCACTTTCCCTGTTTGCGCCTGGCCCACCTGCTTAAAGGTGCAAACGTGGCGCAAGTAGGAACAGTGCACCCTGTCTATAATACAGGCCTTGCTGGCCATGGCGGAGGAAATGGTGTGGTGGTCGCAGGGTTTAGGTCTTGGCTGGAGTGGTGCCTTTGCCCATGTCAAAACCAAGCCTTTGTCACCTACAAGTTATAGACTCCATTGCCAATGAGCTATATTAGGAGGATAGGTGTCTGCTATAGTGAACGCTGTGTGCCCTACTGGCCACAGATTGCAATGCTCATAACATCGCTCAGTTGGTTACTGGACCTCTTGCATGTTGGATGTTATGTTATGTTATGCTATGCTGTGCTATGCTATGTTATGTTATACTATGCTAGGTTGTGTTATGTTGTTTATAAAACGGTAATTGTTTCTCAATCATGGTATCCTGGCGCTAAAACATTCTGTTGTATCTTGCTCACTTCTTACTGTGGTAGTCTAACAAAATATTTTTACAGCATTTCTAAAGGTGAGATATAATTTTATCCCCTTCAGAATATGAGAGTGAGAGTAAACCAAGCTTTAACTGCAAGACAGCTGAAAGAGCAGCCTCCGTAACAGACAAGGTTGAAGCAAAGAAGTCTTCCGTTAATGTCCGATGCTGACCGAAGACAGAGAGCTGGAAAATACTCTTGGAACTTATTCTGGCGAAACATATGTTTTCTTAATTGCCTGATAAACCGTCCATATGGCCTTAAACTGAATTATTTTTATCCAGCAGGAGTCAATGAAGTGCCATCCAGTGGGAGGAGACATGCGCCACCTTTGGTAGCGTGCCAACGTCTGTATTATTTGCACCCTCTTAATTTAGGTCTTGTTTATTCCCAAGTAGAGGCTGTTGCAATAATGTATACGTGGTAGGATAATAAATAGAATGTTGCATGTGTGTATGTGTGATATATCTTAAGGCTATTTTACGTCAGGCATTTTAAATTGAGCGAAGCTAAGTCCAACAAGTAGCCGATCCTTTGACATTCTTTTGTTGGTAGAAGCATCTGTGCTTATGCTGGTACACATACAACTGGTGTGTGTGTTTGTGTAGTCCAGTTGAAATCAGATTACAAAAAACAGAATGAGCCAGATTCCCTAATTTGCACATGCAGGATACACTTACAGGTTCAATTAGCCTTTCCTCTTAGTGCTTAACTACTTGTTGGTTTTAAACCTATATATGAATGAACTTGCATGAAGAGCAACATGGTATTCACAAACTTCCCTCCGATCCCATCTCGTTCTGAACAAGCATTGGCAAAGCCAATAGGTCTCCCCTTTGAGAGAGGTAGTGGTGTTTGTTTTTTTGTCTTGTTCTACAGTGGTGTAGTGTATAGTTAGTGTAGTGGGGGTAGTACGGTAACATTAGCATAATGCAGTTATGTTTCTTTGAACCGGCTGTTGCGAACTGATAGAAGTTGTCCTATCTTTTAGCATGCCATGTTTAATTTTGTAAGCTTTAAGGTAATGGAAGAATCCAGTGGGCATGCAAATACCCAATAACATACCTTAACTTAACCCAATTGCTTCACAATAATTGTGTATTCTAGTCTTCCACCTAACTGTACAGCATTTGACCCCACTGACATTCTTGGACTTGCATTTTAAAAGAGCATTGGCAACCACCAAAACAGTATTATCAAAATTATTGTTCTACTCCATGAAAATAATCAACCAATATTATCAACATTATGAGTTGCACTAGCTGCCAACCTCCACCTCCAGTTAACCAAATGGGCCTAAACCTTTCATGCTTACCTGGGTACGTGCTCCGGATTGTATGGCACTAATGTGGCTATGTGCCCCTGCAGCAGGGTATCCTGGTTAATCCTCATGGCTTCTTCAACTGGAGGCCTGTATACAATGAGTACCCAGAGATAACTGGTGGCTATTGTTTTTTTAAAGTTTTTTGCAGTTTTATATAGCGCAAACCCGACCCGAAAGTATTGGAGTGCTTAACAGGAGCACCAGTTACGTTACACAAGGACTGCCTGCTACGCCACATACAGAGACAAGTGCATCCTGAGACTACTTAATTTTACCAGCAAGCAAACTGACATTACGGAGACTAAATGACTGCCTGAATCTATTGTAGACTACATGTGCTGCAAGACACTACCTGGAATATCTTAAGACTACAAACACTCCTGGTACCCTCTAGACAGCGGCGGAGGAGCGTCACTCCCTGCCAGCAACGTAAAAAAAAAGAAAAAGAAAATGATAATAAGCCCAGGTTTATTATTGTTTTATTTTGTTTCCCGCTGAGTCTTGGGGCGGGCCAGGGGGATGATAGGCACCGACGGGGAGTGGTATGCACTGCTATCAGAGGGCAGGTCAGTTTGGCTGGCCGTCTCAGTAGTAGCAAAGATTTTCAGGAGCCATAGAAACCATAAGAGGTTGCCTGTGAATGTCAGAGACTCCTAGTCCTGACTCTTCGAGAAAGTTGCACATAGAAAAGTCAGAGTTGGACTGCGCACACCGAAAGTGTGATGTATTGTAAATTTATTGCGTGCTTCTGGGGTATCACCCTCTGGTCAGGGGGTGTGTAGTAAATGAATGAACAAGCGTCCCCTGTGTAGGGGACGTCCCCCTGAGCACAGCAGAGGCCCACAGAAATGTGGGTTAAAAAAAAAAATAAACACCAATCCGTGTCAAAGATGATATGAAGCAAAAAAGGTGCGAACTTGAAGTTTTAATATGCGTGGATCGTTGATATTCAATAGTTCATATCAACCCATGATGCATCAATGTAATGTAAATCACAAGGAAATCAAAGCATGCATTTCAGAGTCCCAATGCATTTCGGGCTATCCGAGCCCTTCGTCAGGGGCCAATTATCTGAAAATAATCAGCGAGGATACAATGAGGAAACGAACTCAGTCAAACGGCAAAATGATGTTAAGGTGAAAAAAGGAAACTAAGCAGAGAGCATGCGGTGGTGACACGGAAGGTATAACCGATTCCTTACATCCCCAAGGTAGAGCGCCGTGTCATAGGGTGAAGATACATGAAACTGAAATACATGCGCCCAGGTGCCAAAAAACGATGGTCGGTCCGAGTGGAAATAAACATAAAAACATGCGTTAATAGTAAAGCAACTGTTGAAGTTGTAATAGCATGAATTGCGGTGCTTGGTAACATAAAAAAACACAGTGAGTGAAACGCTTGCGTCCGGGTGCAAAAAACCGGTCGCCGAGCCAAGTGCGCTGAGAATAGAAACGTGCATGTGCTGTAGTGAATAAACGGCAGATAATCAGCGGCCAGTGTTAAAATTAAGGTGTATAAGTAACCACATGTATATGGTGCCTAATACCAAACAAAATGCTGAATAACACTTACATGGGTCAAAGAGCTTCCGCGTCTGCGGGAAGTCTGCAAAGTGTACCCGCGGTATGTGAGCCACCGTACTTGTGTGGGAGAGTCAGACAGTGAAAACTGACTAGGGTGAAGCCAAAAGGGGCCGCCATCTTAGAACGTACGGTGAGAACAAAAAGGTGTAAGGCAAATGGTAATTAATTATTATAAAGAACCCGGAGGTTACAAATGAGATGGTGCAGTGTATGCACGTAACATCATACAATATCAACCATATGCAAAGGATGGCCAAAAGGGTAGCGTAAAGATTGCACCAAGGTCAAAATGATATAGAGTGAAACAATAGTGTATGGTAACCAAAATTATTATAAAGACCCTGCGGGCCTGAAAACACAAATAAGGACAGGGTGACTAAAGCGACAGGTGTATGGAAGGGAAAAACGTGCCCCATAGTATTGAGCAATCATCAAATGTGAGGAATAAAAACTGAATCGAACAATAAGAAGTGGTACAAACAAAAGGAACAAATACAGGTGAACGTGAAGCTGAAGTAAAAAAGAAAAGAGGGGATGGCTTATAGAGACAGTCCCCACAATGTGTTACCATCGAGGAAATGTGATAATGTTGAAAAAATGCACAAGTGTGAAACTGGCTCGATAGGTGAGCACAAATTATTCTGATGACACAGCATGTCCAAAGAAGGTGTCCCGGGAGCTACAGATAACATGAAAACTCCATTCTGTCATTCAAACCAAAAGGTTTTAAAGAGTTCAAGGCTTTGATCCAATAGTTTTCTCTCTGCAAAAGGTAATTACTATTATTTCTTCCTTCTGTCTTGTCAACAGTTTCAAGAACTAGGAACTTCAATTGACTTATGTTGTGATGGTTGTCTAGAAAGTGGGCAGCTACAGTTGATTTCAAGTTTTTAGTTCTAATATTGCTCTTGTGCTCGTGCACTCTTGTCTTGATTTTTCTTTCCGTTTTGCCAACGTACGGCAACCCGCACGGGCATTTTAGAAGATATACCACGTTGGTGGTGTCGCATGTGGCTGTCACTTTGAGGTTGATATGTGTTTCTTTCATGGGATGAGTCATCCAAGGACCTCTGATGACGTTGTTGCAATTGCTGCAGTTCAAACAAGGTGTGGTACCCTTGTGATTCGCGGTGGGAATGGCTTTTTTGGACTGTGTTAAGAGTTCTTTCAAGTTCTTACCTCTGTTGTATGCAAATATGTGTTTTTCACTGAAAAGTCCCTTAAAGTCAGGTTCCATGGCCAATATTGCCCAATGCTTATTGATGATGTTTTTGTAATGTTGACTCATGGTGGAGAATTTAGATAATACTACCATGCGATTCTCACGGGGTTTTTGTGTTTTAGCTAATAGTTCTAGCCGAGTTTTGGAAGCACACCGTGTCTTGGCTTGATCCAAAATGTTGGGAGGATAACCACGTTCAGAAAATCTTGTAAGCATAGCATCAATTTGTTTGGTACATGTTTCTGGTTGTGAAACAATACGTTTCACTCTCAACAACTGCGAATAGGGTAGGTGATTTTTCAAAGATTGTTGGTGAAAGCTGTTGAAATGCAGCAAGTTGTTTCTGTCTGTATTTTTACGGAACATGTCTGTCTCCAATTTGTTGGCGGATCTCTTAATTTGCACATCTAGAAATGACATGTACTCATGATGTACTTCGAAAGTTAACTGAATCCGATCGTTGATTTGGTTCAACCCGTTTAAGGCAATCATGAGTTCATTATGTGGTCCATTCCATAAAATGAAAATGTCATCTATATATCTCAGGAAAATTCTGGGATGTTCCTTCCATGTGTCCTTGTTGAGAATGTGCTCCTCTTCAAATTGTTGCATAAAGATATTGGCGTACGCTGGAGCAGCGCAATTGCCCATCGATGTGCCGATAGTTGTAAGAACCATTGTTCTTCCCACTTGAAATAACTCTGGTATAGAGTGAAATTGAGTAATTCAATGAGGAACAGTTGAAAGTTAGGGTCCAAGTTGGAATTTAGTAACACGTTTTCTATAGCAGCTATGCCTAGGTCGTGTGGTATTGAAGTGTACAAAGATTTAACATTTATTGTACACAACCAAAGTTCATCATCATCTTCAATGGAGATCTGACTCAGTCTGGAGATGAAGTCCGTGGTGTCTCTTATGTATGTTCGCATGTTCAATACGAACGGTTGTAGGTGTTTGTTGAGGAATTTTCCTACAGGCTCATGAAGACTGCCTCTAGTGGACACGATAGGCCTGAACGGAGGTTGCTGAAGACTCTTATGTACCTTTGGTAACATATATATGGTGGGTGATTTGGGATTAGATTGTGTTAGGTATCTTTGGACTTTTTCAGAAATGATACCGTCTTCCACAGCCTTCTTAAGCAGAGATCTCAAGATCAAGACAAATTCATTCGTGGGATTGTGATCCAATAAAGCGTAAGTATCTGTATCCAGAACATGGTTGAATACCTGTTGCTTGTAAAAGCTTGTGTCCATTATAACGAGAGCACCTCCTTTATCCGCATTTTGACAAATGATGGCAGTATTGTTAGCCAGGTTTTGTAATATTTTGCCTTCTTTCATTGTCAAGTTGCAATGTTTGGATTTCCTATGAAAATTAAGGGACTGTAGGTCAAGTTTGACCAGCGTTTCAAAAGTGTCCAAGCTTTTGTGGCTTACAGGAGCCATGTATGTACATGTCGGTCGCAAGCCGTTCAGTAGGTTGTCTTCTTGGTGTTCATGTTGTTCTAAGATGTTCTCAAAGAAATTTCTGAGATGTAAGTTACGCATCAAACGAAATAAACTGATTTCAAGTTCCAGAGCATTGGTATGACTTGTGGGGACAAAAGATGTGCCTTTTTGTAGAGTCTTCATCTTGAAAGAACTGAGAGAATAAGAGGCGATGTTGATCACCAAACTATTCTGATCTATGTTTTCTTCCCTTTCACCCGTCTGCCGGTTGTTGGAAGGGTTTTTGGGCCCGTATTGTCCTTTTCTTTTTCTTTTGCCCCTCCTGGGTCGTCTTTGTCCAATGTACCCTCCCCTAAAAAAGATACATTGGAAGTTTGAGGAGTATCAGTGCTCGTGGACGCTTGTGTGACCGTTATGCGTTGTGGTCGTTGTCTGGTGTCACTGTCCGATGAAGAAGTCTCAGTTTCGGTGTTTTGGGTGTATGGTCAATTTTGTCTGCGTTTGGCATAGACCTCTGCCCATGAGTAAACTTCTCCAAGTTTGTAATCTATTGTATCACGCTTGTATTTGCGTATCTTTCTCTCATTAATTTCTTGTGTGTGTTTGTTGAGTTGAATGTTGATGTCTTCAAGGGTTTTGGTGAGGTCTTCTGCGTCCATCATGTTAGTGAGTTCCGTTTTAGTTTGAGCAATATCTTTTGCTAAATCTTCAAGAGTTTTGGAAAGTTCTTCTATGATCAGAAGGATTAAATCGAGAGAGCATTTGTTTAAAATCGCGTACCATCTTTCGATAAACCGTGGACAATTTTTACACAGTAGGGGTTTTAATGGAATCCGCAGCACTTGTGGGATTCTCTGGGCACGATGGTATTTAATTAGAGTACTCACGTGCAGTCTCTGGTTTATTTCTCGCTTGGTCAGGTAAAGCAGTTGACGAATGGTACTCTCTTTGTTTTTAGAGCTGGAAGGCAAAGACGTTTCCTCTTGTATCAGGGCATACATTTTCATTGCATCTTCTTCTGCCAATGCAAAGGTGTCTGCTCTGAGCTCGTCAAGTTGGCGATGTCCTCGTACGCCATTATTCTGAACTGTACTGGGTGCTGCAGTCCGGAGATCAGAAGTTGCACATAGAAAAGTCAGAGTTGGACTGCGCACACCGAAAGTGTGATGTATTGTAAATTTATTGCGTGCTTCTGGGGTATCACCCTCTGGTCAAGGGGTGTGTAGTAAATGAATGAACAAGCGTCCCCTGTGTAGGGGACATCCCCCTGAGCACAGCAGAGGCCCACAAAAATGTGGGTTAAAAAAAATATATAAACACCAATCCGTGTCAAAGATGATTTGAAGCAAAAAAGGTGCTAACTTGAAGTTTTAATATGCGTGGATAATAATTTTGGTTACCATACACTATTGTTTCACTCTACATCATTTTGACCTTGGTGCAATCTTTACGCTACCCTTTTGGCCATCCTTTGCATATGGTTGATATTGTATGATGTTACGTGCATACACTGAACCATTTCATTTGTAACCTCCGGGTTCTTTATAATAATTAATTACCACTTGCCTTACACCTTTTTGTTCTCACCGTACGTTCTAAGATGGCGGCCCCTTTTGGCTTCACCCTAGTCCGTTTTCACTGTCTGACTCTCCCACACAAGTACGGTGGCTCACATACCGCGGGTACACTTTGCAGACTTTTCGCAGACGCGGAAGCTCTTTGACCCATGTAAGTGTTATTCAGCGTTTTGTTTGGTATTAGGCACCATATACATGTGGTTACTTGTACACCTTAATTTTAACACTGGCCGCTGACTATCTGCCGTTTATTCACCACAGCACATGCACGTTTCTATTCTCAGCGCACTTGGCTCGGCGACCGGTTTTTTGCACCCGGACGCAAGCGTTTCACTCACTGTGTTTTTTTATGTTACCAAGCACCGCAATTCAATTATTACATTGATGCATCATAGATTGATATGAACTATTGAATATCAACGATCCACGCATATTAAAACTTCAAGTTCGCACCTTTTTTGCTTCAAATCATCTTTGACACGGATTGGTGTTTATTTTTTTTTTAACCCACATTTTTGTGGGCCTCTGCTGTGCTCAGGGGAATGCCCCCTACACAGGGGACGCTTGTTCATTCTTCGAGAAAGTTACCAGTATTTAGTAGAATTAATAATCCTCCATGGATAGTACACACTGCAAGAGATTTCCAGAGACGTGTATATGCTGCCAGCTGTTATATAAGGGATGCTGTCGGGGACTTGGGCAGCCTTCTAAAGGAATAAAAGCAGGTACTAGACAGTGTCAATTAATACCAGAGTCCACCTGAGATTACGAGGAACGAATAGAATACTGGTCAGGAGCAAGCACAAATTGCACATGTGTTCCATAGTGAACTAGCACAGGTCAATATCTTAAAAGAACAACGGCTGGTGGTAACTTTGGCAAACTTTAAGATCGCGTGATAGGCTCGCGTTTCGATATTTGTCACTTTACTTATAAAGAAATTACAATAGTAGCGGCTGCTACCGGACGGGGGTGGTGGGCGGCGGAACAGGGGGGTGGACGAGAGGGAATAAAAAATAAAGAAAAGGAATCACCTGGAACAGCCGGCAGCCGCCTCTACTCAATCCTCGTCTTCTTCAGCTTCCTTCTTCCTGGCTCCAGTACCGGCCGGAAGCAGGAAGCACCCAGGCACACAGGCTCGCCTGAGCCAATCACCACGCTGCAATGCAAATTGGTCTGAGCACCGTGGTTTGGCGTTCAGACAGGGACAGGAAGACTGTGCATTTCCTCACCATGCTGTGTAATACAGCCTAGTGGGGAACATGCAAAAGGTGCATGACTCTTTGGCTGGCCAAACAGTCATGAGCACTTAGGGAGTGCAAACCATTCCTCCCCCTGCTCTGGCCAGCCCCGCCCCTGACTGCAATAGGAAAATGAAATGATAATAACGTTACGTTATTATCATTTTATTTTTCCTTTTGACCAGTGGAGCGATGCTCCTCTGGCTTAGCGGAGGAGCCGCCACTAAATTATAAATATATCTAAGCATATAAATTCCTTTAATATGAACTCAGAAATATACATATTGCTCTGTTTTTCCCAGGTACTGACTCTTCCTCCTCGTAGCTTACCCTTAAAAGGGTTAGCCAATGAGAGGAAGAGGCCGGATTTGGAAGGTAGACCTTAGCACGCATCATGACTCAGTGGGAGCCGATCACTCGCTCTGAGCCATGGACGACTGCCTCATGGACACCTGCTTGGCCCCGCTGCTCCCTCCTAGACACACAAAGCACATGTGAAATTTGAGTGATACTGAAGTTGGCCATCTTGCACCCTAGTATGTCTGTGCACTGATCTGCTGTTCTTCCACTGACAGACTAGCAAGTGGAGCAGCAGAACTTCAGGCTGTCAGACTCTCCCTCCTCCAAATCTGGTGGGATACCGCCCCCCAAATGAGTAGCCAGAAAAATTAATACCCCAATTTAAATATTATCTGAAATAGTTCTTCCTTTTCTTTTTTCCATTTCATAATTCTTCTTTTTATCTTTTTTTCATAAATCCACTCCCTTCATCCATTGAACTATCATCCATTCTTTCTTACTTTTTTCCACCCATCTCTCCATCCCTTCTTCCCTCATCCAACCTACTCTCCGTCCTTCTCCATATCCATCTTTCTGTTTATCATCCACTCATCTCTCTCCATCCTTTTCTCCATTTCTCCATCTATCGATGGCTTTTCATCCAGACGTCCTTCTCTCCATTTATCCACTCATCTCTGCAACCATCCGCCCGTCCATACTTGCCTCTATCCATCCGTCATCCTTCCACCCTTCTCTCCATCCAGCCAGTCTTCTTTACATCCAGTCCTTCAACTTCTTTTCCATCAATCCATCATCCATATCTCCATCCATCCATCCATCTCCCCATCAATCATTCTGTACACTATCTCTCATCTTTTACTCCATCCATACTTTCCTCCATCCATCTCTGCATCCATCGTCCATCCTCCTCTCCATCCCACCATTTGTGCTCTTTTGTTTAATTTCTTCCCCAACCCCAGAGCTCCATGATACTATTCTCTTGAAGTGACTCTATGAGCTTCCATTTGAAGACCTGCATCTCCGATTAGAGTCAAAAGTTTTGTAAACATCAATTTAGATACTGTAACAGAACCGCCCAATGACACTCACTCTGCTCAAGCTGCTAAAGTGGGAAGGGAGGATCCTGATGGCTCTGCTGCCCTCTAAACCCATATTGACGGGCTACCCTGCTCAGAGGCTGGCAGCTGAGTGGCCTGCACAAAGAGCTGCAGACAGAGAAGTCAGGTATCTGGGTTCATCCAAGACACAGCAGCGTCAGGCAGGGGCAGTGTGTCACTCCGCTCAGGTCTCCTGGTTGAGGAATATGTTTATAGAGTATATGAGAACTGACAGAGCTCGCCTGATAGAGCTCACTTGATGCACTATTTATTAATATTTACTTGATCCATGAATCACCAAATATAGAGTGTACTGCCCAGTTCTCTCCATCTAAGGCCAGTGGTTCAGTGGTTATTAAGTGCTGTCTTTACAAGGTATTTGAGAAAATACCAAAAGAGTGGAATCTTGAAAAACAAGTTTCTATGGCCTCATAGTAGACAAAGTGGGTTTGTAATCTCAGTGTCTGGCTATGGAGGAAGTCCATAAGTTTGCAGGCTTGGACTCAGGATGAACCACTTCCAATGGGGTTTTCCTGAAATGCGTCACCTTAACTATAGAAGAGTGTTGTAATGGAGGCTGTGTATCGGGTGGTGTGTCTGAAATGTTTGCTGGAATAATCTTAGCTTGATTCCTTACAGTGCTTGTTATTTTATTCACAATGCATTGGACTGATCTGGCAAGAGACTAGAAGCTAGTGCAAAGTCACAATGCCCGGGGTAATGTGACCTCAGGGTCAAAAAGCAGGAGTAGTCGTGGCCAACACATTTTTGAAGGGATTCATTGTTTAGGAGGAATTTTCACACTAAAGTCTGTTTGTGTAATCCAGGTGAGAGAATTCAGGCGTGTCGGGATGCCATAACCTTTGTGTTCGCAATCCTGAGAGAGTGATGCATTTTTCCATACCTCACCACCTCCACCAGTGACCACATGCAGAGTAATATGAGGGCCAGTGCAAGAAACAAGGAACGTGTAATGGGGTAAGAGAGAAAACAGAGATACAGGACTTCACCACTCTGACGTGCCACTTCTGTTGCTCATGGATGTCTCGAGGTTGTAGTAGACATCTACATTAGAAAGAGCTATCTTAAGTAACTTGTTATAGAAAGTTCTATGCTTAACTGTATTCGTTAATTGATATACCTCAGCAATACCCGTGTAACCAACTCTCTGTACACTGATGTGGAACTTGTATTTCCAGAAAAATGAACTCACATAGTATTTCAAACATAAATGAACTAGCACTTCTCCCTATGACTTGACTAACTACCTTGAGCTTTGCCACTATGCATTTTCTTGTGGAAGATCAGTGATAGTTTCTACTTGACTTCCGCAGAACTGCAAAGTAATGAGCTATGTTAATATTCTGTTGTTCCCTATTCTTGGCAATTCAAATGTTCATACTAGAATTTGAATAGGTTATCCGTGACATTCACATGAACATGCGCCACATAGTCCAGTCTAAGACTCCATCCTGTTCCAACACAGGATAACCGTAGTAAAATATAACAACCCCTTTCTTAGAAAAGTTAATATAAATGTTGAAGAATTAGTTGAAAGTTTATTTTCATCAACTCGATTTTCTAAATACTTCTCTATATTCCTATCAAACAAATCCGTAAGAAGCAATAGGTCTTCGCAAGGAAATCCAAGACCTGTGTAGCTATGTCCTGCCGACACTCTGTTTCATGATTGCCTAGCAAAGACACTGTGGGTCACAAGGGAAGATATACCCAGATATTCAAGATGTCAGCCGTCTCTCCTGAACAAGAGTCATGGCCTTCTGGGAAGTGTAGTTCATTGTCAGAATGCTGCCAAGTAGTGCATCCTCAGTGCATGTGCATCTTCAGTCCAGATAGTGCCGACAGTCTAGCCCAATGTTCACCTCCACCAACCGCATCAAATTCAAGCATGTCACAGAACTAACATGGAACGATCAGTTCATCGTCCACTTCAGCATCTCCAGCCCCCGCACCACCACCTCCAAAATGAGCAACGCCCCCCACAGGAGGTGGAACAAAATCTCAGAGACCAGCTAGGCGAACACCCCCAACACCTCCAACCCTGCTAATCCCACAAACCTCAAACAGGGAGTGAAAAACTTCAACACTTGGATCACCACTTGCGCTGACAGCAACGTCCTCATCAAGAGCAACATCCAGAGAAAATCCTCCAAAAAGGCAAGCTGGTACACCCAAGAACTCAGAACAGAAAAACAAGACTGCAAACATTTGGAGAGGAGATGGCAAACCAGCACAGACACCTCTGACAGGGCAGCCTTCAAGAACTCCCTCAACCTCTACTACCGCCTGCTGAGGGCAAAAAGAAGACAGCCCTTGCCGCACACATCAAAACCAGCGTCAATAACACCAAGGAACTTTTCAACATCGTTAAGGAGTTCTCCAACCCCGCTGCCAGCAAAAACAACATCACACCCTCACAGGAGCTATGCGACAACCTCATCCACTTCTTCCATGACAAGATCGCAACCATATACAGAAACTTCAACCCCTATCACACACCTATGGACTTCCTCGACAGATACATCAAAAACAGAAGTGGGCCTCTGAGCAAGAAAATGACAGGCAGAAGAGACACGGGAACAAATGCAAAAGCAAAAAAACATAGAACGACTGCCTGAAGGATTCAATTGGCGGAGTATCTCACCATACTTAAAGGATGCTTACCAAGTCATCTCGGAGTCAAGGTATATATGTATATATTTTCAGCAATTATGTTTATCAGACACAAAAAGAATCATCAATGTTTTATCAAAAATATTTATTGTTTATTGAGGTCATAGCCACATAAATATATATATATGTATCCGTACATGTCACAACACAAGACATTCCAAGGGTCCATAAATATTAAGAAAGGGAAATACCATACACTCAGGAGTAACCATAGACCTACCCCCACTGATACTCAGACTCATCACCCATACAACTCACACCGCATTTGTTCAACGGACACCTGTACACATATCAAAAGCCCACAGACCAACAAGACGATAACAGCACAAAAACAAATGATCACAAAACACGACAATATAAAACATATATAAAAGAGAGAGAAAAATATTCCAACATTCAATTATTTTGCATACAAATATGTAATAAATTTGTTTCTTAAGAATCATTGCTTGATATATCATACATTAAGTTTACTAATAATCACATCTTGTTATCTAGTAGTGCGCTGACGTGCGTTTCGGTGGAGATCCACAATTTTGGTCACACCTTCTTCAGGGCGCTAACAACATCAATAACAGGGCAACAAGGGGTACATCCTGAGACAAATCTGGCTCCTGGCAGACCGCTCAATACTAACGCGGAGCTCCCCTATCGGTTTCTAAATGTAGATGGAGCTATGTCCATAGAGCTATATCCACAGCTCCAGCAGATACCCTTTATGGGTGGAAGAAAGAGATATCCAGCAGAATAGCACAGAAAATAAGGCAGGAACGGCTCAGAGTGGCCGCAAAACTAGCAGTGCAAATACACACATAGACAATGTCTGTCTCGATATATCCAGGGCAGCAATTTAATCAAACATAATCTGCAGAACTCCAAAGTGTGGATTGAGCCTGTCCGTCTCCTAGGAGATTCTGAATTGAGGAGCAGCTTCCAACTTCCTCAACAGATACGCCACCAACATAACCGACACGAACCACAACACTGGCCACCTGGAACATCCTCTCCACCCAGGACACCACCTCCACCATGAAATCTATCCACTCGGGAGCTCCCACAGACCCATGCCCACACCACATATTCAACCCCAAAAAGCCCCAGGCCTGCGAGCCCACAGGGGGTGAAACACTTGCTGGCTGACATCTCGCTCATGAAGCTTAAGGAATGGCTTTACTTTTGAAGATATGAGAACCCTGATTACCAAATTTTGGATGAATATTTTTCTGAGACTACCTATAAAAATGCTGCTGCCTCTGATTTATTGATTAACTTTTAAAGCATCTTTCAACCAATACAGAAACAGTATACCACAGCTAAGGACTTGAGTTTTGCTTTTTATTGATCTACATTATTTCAATGGGCTACCATAGACACTAAAACTGTAGTGCATGTAGTTGCAAAGGAGACTTCAGAGTGTCGATACCCCTTTCAAATGTGTCCTATTATTTAACCTTTGGGTTGAAGGGTACATCCAGTAAGGGGGGTATAGCCAATACACCACCAAGCCTCTGCACATCACTTATTGGGCTTTAGGAGGTTCCATGGGGTGTGAGACCTGTCCTCTAATGTATACACTTAAAAATAAGATACAGAAGGGTGGCAAAGGTGCACGTTCTAGAGTTAGCAACTGAAGCAAAGAGGTAAATAATCTACGTGGGGAGTTCCAGACCATCAAGTCCTTAGTTGTGGTACTCCTGAGTGTATGGTATTTCCCTTTCTTAATATTTATGGACCCTTGGAATGTCTTGTGTTGTGCAGAATGAGATTTCTTCTTTCTGTGTTGGAGAGGTGTTCATATCCAAGTA
The DNA here is from genome assembly GCA_963921515.1 of Calotriton arnoldi. NCBI lineage: Eukaryota > Metazoa > Chordata > Amphibia > Caudata > Salamandridae > Calotriton > Calotriton arnoldi. The sequence continues at coordinate 1,565,081 of CAWUFW010004105.1, forward strand.
TGTCTCTGCTTGTTGGATGTCCGCTTAACTTTTTTTTTGTTTTATATAGCGCGAACTCGACCCGAAGGTATTGGAGCGCTTTACATGAGCACCAGTCACGTTACACAAGGGAGATTAAATGACTTTCCCAGAATCACAGGAAGTTGGGCTGGTGCCGAGTTTTGAACCTGGTTCTCTAACTCCAAAGTCGGCGGCTCTGGCCGTTAGGCCACATCCTCTCCCCACTCCTCACTTGTTGTTACTGGTCTGTTAAAGACTTCTTTGTTGTGCTTGGGACAGCTTATCTGTTGTGAGTAGCTGCAGAGTTACCAGGGGGCCAAAATCACAGTGGACCTGGGAATACCAGGTTCAATTCTGCATATTCATGTTTTTCCCTCTTCCAAGGGTAATAATAGGCCCAAATTCTCACCTACTACCTACTTGGACATATGGTAAATGACTGCGGGGAGTATTTTGAGGGCTTTGCTGAGGATGGCAGGAGAAGGTCCAAGTAGTTCAGGGAGGAGCATTTGCTGCTCCCTTCGTTGTTGGATGGGGAGTGCACCCATTCAGAGCCATATAAGGATCTGCTTCTAGTGTCGCTGGGCCCAGGATTTTCGAGTTTGGTGTTTACTGGCCCAGCAGTTCCTGGCCTGGATACACCAGGAAAGTTGTAATGGCCCTTATTCGTCAAGCAACCCCCTCAGCCCCAGGGTTACCACTCTAGACCAAATGTAATGAGGGCTTCAGTAGATGGGTTGTATTCTTTCACAGCGGACTTGAGGGGACTCTTTTTTCCATGAAAGCACTCCATGTGAGTGCATCCGTTTCCTTGAGCCTCCTGACATCCTATTCCTCTCTCTTTGGAATGGCTTTTCTATAATATAAAACCCATTTCAAGATGGTTGTCAATTAGATCACCTGCGTTGTGACACATGCATTGTGACTCCAAGTCAGCCATTTTGGCATTAGTTAATGCTAATGCAAGCATTGGCAAAGTCAATAGCTTGTTTCTACTGGCATGTAAAAGAGGTACATATTTTAACATTCACCTTTTCTTTCCATCAAATATTTCCAAGATTCTGGGAAGACAACTCACTGCATTTCAAAATAACACTGGACGTTTTGTGCGCTGCTAGTCACACAGACATCTGAAATGCCAATATCTATACATTTTCAGTGAAAAAGGGGATTTAGGTCAAGGGAAATGTTTCTTAAATTCGTGATATGTTGACCGGACACTATCGTGAGATAAGTGCCCACCACCTTACTTAGCGATCTTCCTAAGCCAAAGGTGAGGGCACGTACTTCATATGTAGGTCAATTATCTTCACAATAGTGTCCACACAACACGTCACCAACACAATTATATCACAACCATGGGTTTCCGGGGGCACGTTCACAAGCATGTTCAGCGTTTCTCCTCTCTCCCCTAATTCCATCTATGGTAGACTGGCAGTTTGAGCAAGCGCTCCGGCTCAAACTTTCTGCGCATCAAAGCAGGTGCCGCGGGAGGGAGGAGCCAAGAAACATGGCCAATGCTGGGAGCCCTATGCTATGTTTATTCCTCATTTGCAACTACTATGATCTGATGATTTAAAACAAGTGCTTGACTTGGATACCAAATCCATATGACTTTTGTATTTTTGTCTACAATAAATATTGAATGAATGAATGAATAAATGATGGAATTTATAAAGCGCCGGAATCGCCCCCGAAGAGGTATCTCCACGCTAAATGTGCAGGTGTGCTAGGCATGAGAGATCAGTTACTGTAGAGTTCTCTTTTCAGGAGTTTCCTGAAGCGTAGAAGGTCTGGGCACTTACGTAGATGTACAGGGAGAGAATTCCAGTACGCTGGAGAAAGGTAAGAGAAAGCTTTGCCCCCCGCGCGAAGTTTTCTGTGGCGTGGGATCACAAGAAGAGCTTTTTCCCTTGAGCAAAGAGATCTGCCAGGCTGATAACGCTTTAGGGGCCGATTCCGATCTGGGTCGGAAAGCTCTCCGACCGATCCGGATTGTTTTCCGTCCGAGCCGGCCCCCTGCAGTCCGACCGAACGAGTACGATGCGGCCGTATGCTGCCGGACTCGGTTCGGTCGGACTCCCAGTGAAGTCAATGGGAGCCGGTCGTACGACGTGTACATGGGCTCCCATTGACTCAATGGGTACGTTGCGCACAAGGGGGCCCCCTGTAGTGGGTACGCGTTGGTGCCATCCGCACCGTACACGCATGTATAGGGGACCCATGGGTCCCCCCTGTGTCCGACGCGTACGGCTACGGGTGAAGGGGGGTCCGGCACAGACCCCAGAAGTCCGCGTCCGGGAGCTTTTTCGTGTCGGAGGCTCCGACTCGATCCGGCTGTCCGGATCGTGCATCGTACTGGCTCGGTCGTAAAACGTCTCCATTGCGCGCCACGAATCGAGTGCGAACGAGTCGGAGGGAGCGGTTCGGACCCGGAAACGAGTCGGTCGGCGATTTTGCGTTCACTCGCATCGTACTTGCTCGCTCGGACGACTGTACAAATCGGTCGGAAACAAAGCCTCCGACTCGGATCCGGTAAAGCCGAATCCGATTCGGAGCCCTACCGACCGAGATCGGAATCGACCCCTAAGTCTTTCCGCAAGATAGTCAGGGCCACTGCTGGTGAGAGATTTATGAACTAGACAACAAATTTAGAATTTGATTCTTTGGCAAAGGGGTAGCCAGTGAAGATTTCTCAGCAATGGAAGAAAGGATGTTCAAGGGGGCATAATAAGTGCCAAACGTGCAGCCGTGTTCTGAACGACCTGCAGTCTATTCAGCAAGGATTCATTTGCGGCTGCAAGAAGGGCATTACAATAGTCTAGGCGACTGATTACCAGAGCTTGAATCAGGGTCCTACGAACAGATAAAGGAGGAAAATGGAACACTCTACGGAGGTGGCTCAATGTGTGGAAGCTAGTACCTGTAGTGGCCATTACTTGGTTACGTGGTCCAGACGGACTCCCAGGTTTTTTGCCATTATTTTTGGGGTAGGGGCTAAGCCCAATTCCGGGGGTCACCAGTCAGGGGCCAATAAAGTTTGAGCGCCGCCGAATAATAAGATTTCAGTTTAGACAGCCTTTAGCTGGAGGAAGCTTTCCGTCATCCAGGTAGAAATTGCCCGCATACCATCAGCAAAGAGAGATTTGGTCGAGGCTGTATTGTTATCAAATGACAAAAGAAGTTGTGTGTCATCCGCATAAGAGAAGGGAGTGAATCCATGATCTCTAATGATCATTGCAAGAGGGGCCACATACACATTAAACAGTGTAGGGCTAAGACAGGAGCCCTGTGGTACCCCCTTCGTGAGCTTCATGATGCGGGAGCGGAAAGGACCCAGGTTAACAGTTTGAGTGCGCTGGTCCAAAAAGCTTGCAAGCCATTTTAGCGCTAGTCCAGGGATTCTATTCTCATTCAGTCTTTGGAGCAACTTGTGGTGAGACACAGTATCAAAAGCTGCTGACAAGTCCAGCAGCACTAACAGCACAGCCTTGTTATTGTCCAAGGCAAATCTGATATAGTCTGTAACGCCTATAAGGGTGGTTTCAGTGGAGTGGTTAGGTCTGAAACCATACTGAGAGGGATCAAGCCAGCCTTGGGATTCTATGTACTCCGTGAGCTTAGTGTTGATATATCTTTCCAGAAGTTTACTCATAAGCGGAAGGAGTGAAATAGGGCGGTAGTTTGCTAGCTCCGTTGCGGGTACATGTGCCTTCTTACGGATTGGAAGCACTTGTGCCAACTTCCATTCATGAGGAAGTTTCCCTTTGCTCAAAGAAGCATTTAATATGGTACAGATGGAGGGGGCTAGTTGCGTAGCTAATAAGGCAAACAAATTGGCTGGCATAATATCGAGGGGAGAGCCTGATTTGGCTGTTTTCAACATCTTTTCCACTTTTGATACCTGCAAAGCAGGGAAACTTTCTAAGCATGTATCCTTCTCCCTCGGAGATATGGACAATAGGGCAGTAATATCTGGTGGTTCAGAGTCTCTTGGAAATTTATCATATATTTTGTTAATTTTTTCCTCAAAATAATTGGCCTTGTTATCACATAATGCTTGAGAGGGGGATCTGATTGATACATGCAGTTGAATTGGTGAAGGAATTGAGGACTTTATAAAGTTCTTTAGTGGAGTTGCCTGCTTGGTTTAACCTAGAGGTAATGTGGACTTTCCGTGCTTTTTTTATATTCTTGTGGTACAGTGCCAAGGCAGCTTTATAAATTATTTTCTCCTTCACAGTTTGCGATTTACGCCATGTGTTTTCCGATTTTTTGCAGTTAGCCTTTTCCCTACGAAGCTCAGAAGTATACCAAGCCGCGTGCTTTCTTTGGGGATTGACGTGCTGTTGTTTTAGCGGCGCAAGAATGTCTGTGGCAGATTTTATGGCCTCATGGAATATATTTAACATTGTGTTAATGTCCCCAGGTGCTTCAAATGTGGGGTGTATAAAATTTACCTCAGAAGAGTCTTGTGTAATCTTGTGCCATTGTCTTCTAAGATTACGAATGGGATTAGTAGGGGTGCAGATAGGCTGGGTGCCAGTGATCCGAAAATTAATCAGAAAATGATCCGACCAGATCACTGGACAGGGCGATTCTGCAAATATACGGGACGGGGTGAGTTGGAAAAAATAATGTCCAGGGTATGCCCGGCTGAATAAGTAGGACCATCATTAATCTGTATCAATCCTAAGGAGGCCATATCTGCGAGGAAGTGAGCAGAGTCGATATTTGCGCTATCTTCACTGTGAATATTAAAGTCCCCCAGCACCAAGAATTCCTTGGAAGAGATAGTATGAGGAGCAATATTGATCAAACATATTTCCAAACAAAAGACAATTAATGTTTAAATGAGTCCTTTATGGGCCACGTTCTTAGTTATATTTATGTAGGTTACCGTTAAGCATTTTGTGTAGCTCTTGAGGCACTTTAAAAGACAACATTTCAATCATCAATCCGCGTCACTTTCACAGAAGCACTTCCGCAGTGCATCAAGACATATGTCCATCCCAATTTCACACAGCACTCCATCCATTCACTTTCACACAAATCTGTGTAGTGATGGCATGGGCACACGTGAGGGCATGGGCACGTACTCTGTCACACTCAGAATGTCATAGCGAATGTCAATGCGTCATTGGAATGTGGTGAGATCATCAAGTGACGGTTGGAAGCGGGAGTGGAGGAGATTTGCAGTGCTGCACACTTCTCCGCTTGTGCCAGGATTTGTTCAATAAAGCTTGTACTTCTACGGAAACGGTGTACTTGTGATTACAATCTGCCTCACTCTCAATCTGTCCATCTATGCATCCACACAACACACCAGCCACTCATCCAACCATACCTACTTTCACCCAACACCGCATCCACTCTTCACGCTACCCCATTTACAAACAAAACTCCATCACATAACCTGCTCTCAAACTATCAAATTGGATTCCGTTGTGGCTGTAGTAAGTAAGTATGTCCGTTTTTATATAGCGCAGCTACTCACCCTTACGGGTCTCAAGGCGCTGGGGGCCGGAGTGGAAATTAAGTGAGCTATTGCCCAGAGTCACATGGTGCTGAGCTGAGCTGCTGCCGGACCCGGGGATCGAACCGTGAACCCTGTGCTCCGAAGTCAGCTGCCCTGGCCGCTGCACCACACCTCTCCACTGGCTGTGGAACTGAAGCTGCATTGGAGTGCAGACTGCACTGCCCTCTGATCCAGACAGATCTGGACAATATCAGTACTAACGATGCTCGCACTCTAGCAAATTTCACAATTTCGACGATTCCATCTCACCCAATAAAACTACTGACTGCGCAGGCTGCTCGAATGACGTGCACGACCTGATACTTTTATTTATTAATTTCTATAATTTTTTTATTTTCTTCATTTTCAAAAACCTTTATTGAAGGCAATCACTGTTAAACACGGCATGGTGCCTACAACCCTGGTCAGGCCGGCAGCATAGAGGACAACAGGTACAGCAGTATTACCAATGCATAAGTACACAGCAAGCCGCCTACAACCACTTCGGGGCGGCGCGTCAGGCTGAACATTGCACTAGAAACTGATCAAATTGTGAAGAGGCCTACTGGTCATGTGAAGCGTCGGACAGTATAGTGTAATCAGGTGCTTACTAGTTCAATCACCCGGGGCCCCAGGGGTATACAGCTAGCGTATGGGATCAAGGGGTGAGGCCCTTCCCCCCGCAGAGGCGCCGATCGCCAGACGACTCATGTAGTCCCTGATTCCCCGCTGTGACCAATTACCTATGTGTACGTGTGCGTGGAGGAGAACACAGCCAGGGTGTCCTTAGTAAAAGGAAGAGAACAGTAACAGTAAAGTAACAGTAACTGTACAGGTCGTGACGTGTCATGTGGTGTGAGGCGTCTCGCGCGTGCCAAATAGGGGGTGGAAGGGGGCCGGTGGGGGACGGGTCGGTCGATAATCGTGGTGCCCAAGACCACCCACAGGGACGAAGCATAGATGCCTTTCAATCACTTGGGAAGAGTTGCAGGGCCCTCAGCTTCGGGGGGCTAAAGCAAGTGAATTCTATGCGCATTAGATAGGATATCAATGGCTGCCAAATGCGTTGGAATTTCTTTTCAGTGTTCGCTAAGTTATGAGAGAGTCTCTCCATAGCTAGTATATGCCACACTCGGACGAACCTCTGAGCTATGGAAGGGGTCGTGGTTTGTTTCCATGTGCACACTATGAGTTGTTGCGCTGCTAATAGTAAATGGTTTATAAGGGCCCAATCCGCCCCAGACATTGCCGCTAGAGTAGAGGGGCGCATACCCAGGACCACCACGTGTTGCAGCGATGGAATCGGGTATCCCACCACGCCCTTAATGTGTCCCAGGACCTCCTTCCAGAAAGTAGCTATCACATGACATGACCACCATATGTGGCAGAGAGTGCCTTCCTCCGTCCCACCTCTCCAACAGAGGTTGGATACTGTGCGATATATGGTGGCCAGCCGGGAGGGTGTATAGTACCATTGTAGCATCAATTTGAATGCGGTTTCACGGGGGGCAAGGCTGCGGTATGTTTTGGGGATATCTTGCCATAATTTCTCCCATTGCTTGGGAGAGAGTCCTCCCGGGGTCGCGTCTTGCCACGCGGTCTGGTATCGATGTGGGCGCATCGGAGTCGAGTGTTGTATCACCTGATAGGTCTTAGATACGAGGCCTTTTCGAACAGAGTGTAAGGGCGCGTCGCCGCAGCATGGATCTCAGGGTCGGAGAGCCAGTGTCGCAGTTGCATGTATTGATAGCGTGCCGTGTGGGGTAGCGTAAAGTCAGACCTGCATTCATCAAAGGACTTGAGGGCTCCCCCTGTAAATAAGGCACTAATCGTACGACACTCCCCATCGCTCCATCCACTAAACGCCTGCTTTGGCAAGCCCGGACTGAATTCTGGGTTGCGCGCGATAGGAGTGTGTGGGGACGGAAACGTGGTCAGTCCCTTTTTGACCGCTATTTTGTCCCATATGTCAAGGACTGTTTTGGTTGGTGCAGCGACATACGCACTCCGTGGTCGGGCATGTTTAGGTAACCAAGCAAGGTCCCAGAGTGGTCGGCACGCCACTGCACGGTCCATGTGGAACCACTGCTTCTCACTCTCCCGCGCAACCCACTCAGAGATGTACCTCAGATGCGCTGCCCAATAGTATTCCTGTAGGTTCGGGCATGCCAGACCTCCTCTATCCCGCGGGCGCATCAGAAGCAAATGTGCGATCCTCGGTCGCCTCCCGTTCCACACAAAAGCACCCAAGTCTCCCTGGAGCCGCTGAATATCCGCCTGCGGGATCGGGGTCGGCAGTGTCTGAAACAGATAGAGGTCCCTTGGCAGAACATTCATCTTAATGATGTTGATGCGTCCCAGCCATGAAATATGAAGGGGTTTCCATCTCTGAAGGTCAGCCAGTACAGATCGGCGTAGTATCGCCCAGTTTACACGCGACCAGGAGGCGAGTGCGGGGGTAAGCTGGAGTCCCAAGTACATAACGGAGGTCTCCGTCCACTGGAAGGAGGACAACCCCTGCAGCATTCTGGCCTCAGGGACCGGGATATTGATGTTGAGGGCGAACGATTTAGAGAGGTTGATCTTGAAGCCGGAGACAGCTTCAAAGGACTGCAGATTTTCGACCACGCATGGAAGCGACACTTGGGGCTCAGTCAGTGTGAGCAGGAAGTCATCCGCAAAGAGGTTAATCTTATGGATTTGGCCTCCAAAGGTTAAGCCCTTGATCCCCTCTAGCTGCCTCACCCGTATGGCCAAAGCTCTACCGCTAGCGCAAAAAGGAGGGGCAAGAGTGGGCACCCCTGCCTCGTGCCCCGATGAAGTGATATTGGCCTCGTGGCCCGTCCATTGAGTCGGATGCAGGCTGTGGGGGCCACATACGATGCCATGATCTTCGAGATAAACTCCCGTCCCAGGCCTATTTTACTCAACACGGCGCGGAGATAGGACCAGTCTACCCGGTCAAATGCCTTCTCCGCGTCGAGCGAGAGGAGGGATGTAGGGATAGTCAGGCGTCGAGCTTTTTCAACAAAGTGCGCTATGCGACGGACATTGTCCGCGCCCTGCCAGTGACGGATAAACCCCACCTGGTCAGGGTCAATGAGGCCCGGCAGATGGGGCTCAAGGCGCGACGCCAATATTTTAGTGAAGATCTTGGCATCAGTGTTGAGCAAAGCTATTGGGCGATAAGAAGAACACTGCGCCGGATCCTTACCCGCCTTAAGGATAAGGGTTATCTCCGCCATAGCCATGGTGGGGGTGAGGTCCGTGTCACCCGTGAAGGAATTATATACTCTCAAGAGGTGGTCCTGCAGCTGCGGGAGGAAGACACGGTAAAAATGTACAGGCAGCCCATCCAGCCCTGGGGCTTTACCTAGGGGGAGATTCTTGACGGCTGCACCCAGTTCCTCCATGGTAATGGGGCTATCTAGGAGGGATGCATGATGCGTGGACAGGGGATCCCATTCACAAGCAGCTAGGTAGGAGTGGAGTCTCGTGGAAGAAGGGTCTTCCGGGGAATACATCCGCTGGTAATAAGCACGGAACGCCTCCGCTTTATCCTTTTCAGCTGTTGCCCACGTGGCACCATCTGTCTGAATCTTGGCAATGTGCTCTTTCGCCTGACGCTGCCGCAATTTACCAGCTAGAAGCCTGCCCACTTTGTCCCCCCTTCATAATATTTCTGCTGCAGAGACAGCAAGGCCCGCTCTGCCTTACCCGTGCGATGTGCACACAACTGACCACGCAGCAGTGCTAGTTGCCGTTTAGTGCGGCGAGTGGGGGCCTCTTTGTCCGCACGCTCTAACAGTTTAATCTCCGCAGTGAGTTTAGATTCTACCAGCTTCGCTTCCCGCCCTCTGGCAATGGCAATGGACGTTATTATACCCCGGATCGTTGCTTTGAACCCACCCCACAAGGCGTGTAAAGAGATCTCGTGGGAAGCGTTAAGTTGAAAGTATTCCTTTATACCCTTCCGTATCTCCTCCACGTCAACCGGGTCTCGCAACAGATGTGAGTGCATGTGCCAGTGGGGTAGGCCGGCCAGATGCATAGTTCGATTCTCCCATGTGAGCTCCAAGTGCGCATGATCAGAGATAGAGATGTCATAAAGCTCCGCAGAGTGTAAGCATGTGAGGAGAGATGGCGTGACGAAGGCGTAATCAATGCGCGAGTAGGAAGTGTGTACATGTGAGTAGTAGGAGTAGTCCCTGACGTCTGGATGTTTATACTGCCAGGCGTCAACCAGGCCCCATCTCTCAACCTCACCCGCAAGCTACAGAACATCCAGAACGCCGCCGCAAGACTGGTCCTCAACCTGCCAAGACACTGCCACATCTCCCAGCACCTGCGCACACTCCACTGGCTCCCCATTGAGGCCAGAGTCACCTTCAAGATGCTCACCCACGCACACAAGGTCCTCCACGACACCGGACCAGCATACCTGAACAGCCGACTCAATTTCCACGCACCCCAAAGGACCCTACGATCAGCCCAGCTCTCCTATGCCGTGGTCCCCCGCACCAGAAAGACCACATCGGGAGGCCGCTCCTTCTCCTTCCTCGCGGCCAGAGCCTGGAACGCCCTCCACCTCCGACAGACAACATCGCTTCCCATCTTCGCAAGAAACCTCAAATCCTGGCTCTTCGACAGACCCCCTCCTTGATGGACTGGAACCTGCACACCCCCCTAACCCCAGCGCCTTGAGACCCTTACGGGTGAGTAGTCGCGCTTAACAAACGCCTGATTGAATGTCCCTCTTAAGATGTGCCGACATTACCCCCACATTTTGATATGTTGCATTACTCCTATCCATGGCGGGATCCCAAACTAGATTGAAGTCCCCGCATGCCACCACGTCTCCATCCATCCCTTTGAGTTGTTCAGAGAGTATGCGCCCGATGTAGGTGTTTTGGGCGGCGTTTGGGGCGTAGACATTAAGGAGCGTCAACTGCCACCGCCCCCACAGCAGCTGTACTCTCAAGTAGCGGCCCTCACCATCCTGGGTCACATTCGTTACAGAGGTGCAATAGCCGGTCTTGCAAAGGACTCCCACCCCCAGAGTCTTAGAGTCTGCATAAGCCCAATGGCGGAGGGGATACTTCGGAAGCGCCTTGCGGCGCACGTCTGCCTTCATCAGGTGGGTCTCCTGTAACAGCACAACGTCAGGATCGTGGTGCAGAATGTACCGCCATATTTGCTTACGCTTGTTCGGAAAGTTCAAGCCTCGGACATTTAGCGAGAGCAATTTAGTGTCCCCTCGGGGTAGGGGGTGATCATGGGGGGCAACCCCGTCCGTCATAGAGGGATTAACTGTGCTAAGTTAACAGGGGCAGCATTGCAAGTGATAGACCACGTCCCCCCACCAAGCTCCTGCACTCCCACCTCCACAGGGTTACATGTGCTCCCTCCCACTGGACTGTCACCGATGTAGCCCACCCACCCATAGAAAGAGGAGTACCAGCAAGCCCGTGGTTCCCCTCCCCCGCCCAAGACCACATGTGCCTCACTACCAATGTTACTAGTGGCGTCCCAGCTGACCTGGAGGAACATCAAGGAAAACATAAAAATCAACAGAGGGCCAACTGAGCCCAACAAGTCCTTCTCCCGACGCGGCGACCGGCACCGAGGCACTCGGGTCCCGCTGGAGGAGTCACCCTCTGTAGGAGTAGGTTCGGGAAGGCGGGTCATCCAAGGCACAGTTAGAGTAGCGGAGTACTGTCAGGGAAGGCCCCGCGCAACCCCAGGCAGGGGTGTGGAATTTAATAAAATATCTACTTGTCCATGGGACAGGTAGCTTCATAAATCTACTTGTCCTGTACAAAATCCACTTGTCCCTTTGGTGCCATCATGTAGTGCACCGTCAAATAATGGCAGCACTCATTATAGAAGAGCTCGAATAATAGCCTCTCTGGTTATGTCAGGCTCATAGTATAGAAGGATTTGAATACTAGTGATTTCCTTATTTTGCCTCTTTTCTGCAGATCTACCCATTCATATTTTCATTCACCCACTGATATCTAGCATTTCACCTTTACATTGGCTTCCATTCATTCTTTCATCAGCCTTTCACCATTCTGTTTGTCCATCCATCCGCCCATCCATATCCAAATCTACCCATCCATCCCCAAACATATCCATCCATCTCAGCCATCTGTCCATCCTTTCGCTCACCCATTCTTCCGCTCATCCATCAATTTACCCCTTCACTCTTCCATCCTTCCGCTCATCCATCAATTTACCCTTTCACTCTTCCATCCTTTCGCTTACTGATCCATCCACCCTGCAACCCATCTATCTTTTCACCCTTTCCTTCAACACATCCATCGTCCATCCCTGTCACTCATCCATCCTTTCACTCATTCATCCATCTAGCAAGCCACACTTACACTCATATACTCACTCATCTAGCCACCCTTTGACCCACACATCCATCCTTTCACTCACTCACCCTTACACGTTAATTATGGGCCTTTGTCTGCTTAGCTGCAGACAGAAGAGACTCATCAAGAGCTCCACCCCCCCACTGTAGCTGCTAAAGCGAGTGGTTCACGACGCCCTTGGGGCCAAACCTATCCTTCCAGCTCCAAATCTATCATTCAAACTCATCCATCCCTCCCTCCTTCCACTCATCCATCCATCCGCTCATCCATCCATCCATCCATCCACTTTCACCCCTCCATCCACCCTTTCACTCATATCCATTCACTCTTTCACTCATCCCTCCATCCTTTTGCTCTTCCATCTTTCACCCCTCCATCCTCCTTTCCACTCATATCCATCCACCCTTTCACTCATCCCTCCATCCATCCATCTGCTCTTCCGTCTTTCACCCCATCCATCCTCCTTTTCACTCATATCCATCCTCCTTTTCACTCATATCCATCCTCCTTTTCACTCATATCCATCCACCCTTTCACTCATATCCATCCACCCTTTCACTCATATCCATCCACCCTTTCACTCATATCCATCCACCCTTTCACTCATATCCATCCACCCTTTCACTCATCCCTCCATCCACCGTTTCACTCATCCCTCCATCCACCGTTTCACTCATCCCTCCATCCACCGTTTCACTCAACTATCCACCCATCAATCTATCCATCCTTCCACCCATCAATCTATCCATCCTTCCACCCACCCACCCACCCACCCATCAATCAATCTATCCATCCATCCTTCCACCCACCCACCCATCAATCTATCCATCCTTCCACCCATCTATCCATCCTTCCACCCATCTATCCATCCATCCTTCCACCCATCTATCTATCCATCCATCCTTCCACCCATCTATCCATCCATCCTTCCACCCATCTATCCATCCATCCACCCATCTATCCATCCATCCATCCTTCCACCCATCTATCTATCCATCCATCCTTCCACCCATCTATCCATCCATCCTTCCACCCATCTATCCATCTATCCTTCCACCCATCTATCCATCCTTCCACCCAGCCATCCATCCTTCCACCCAGCCATCCACCCACTCCATCAGCCATTCATCCACTCTCATCCATCAATCCACCCTTTTATTCAACCATCCATCCTTTCACTCATCCATCCACTTTCACCCCATCCATTTATTCACCCTTTCACTCATCCATCCATTCTTTCACTCATCCATCCTTACATCCATCCACTTTCACCCCATCCATCAATTCATTTACCCTTGCACTCATCCATCCATCCTTTCACTCATCCATCCTTTCACTCATTCATCCATGTATATATCCATCCACCCTTTCATATCAATTATGAACCTTTGTCTGGACCTGCAGAAAGAAGAGGCCCATTAAGAACTCCACAGCTGCTGTAGCTGCTACAGCGCGTGTTCAGATGCCCCTGGTGCATGCACAAAGTGAGACGAGAGGCCCAGTGCAAGGAGAGAAATGAGGGTGCGCTTGAGGATTGCATGAATTCCCCATGGGGAAACTAATGAACTTTAATGTAAGCCCTGGATGAGGTAAGATATGAGAGGCCAAGGGGATCGGGTCAGGGCAGTCAGAGGGGGCAGCAGAGGGGGTGGGATGGGGTTAGCAAGTACAGGCACCGGGTGAAACATAAGGTGTACAGGCAAAGCAAAGTGCAAAGGAGGGTTTTGCAGGGGCTGCATGAGAAGGGAAAGCATGGGCTTTACTGTAGGCCCCCGGAGGCGAGGGTGAGGAGGGATCTTGGGGCCGATTTGAGGCTCAAGGGTGAAGCACAGAATAAAAGGCAGGGGGTCACAAGGTTAAAGTCAGAGCAGGAGCCAAGAGGCCCTTAAGCCAGCCTCTTACATTCCAGTGATGTGAGTGTGCTGGAGCTGCGTCTCGTGCTCGAAGAAAATGAAAGGACCAGAGGAGGGCCTGGAAGCCACACAAAGCCTCGGGGAGAAAGCAAAAGACGCTTATCTGACAGTGCTGTGGATGTTTTATATGGAGCTGCAACTTTGAGCTCAGCTCCATCATGTTGTTGTTCTGCTCTGGGGAAATTAAAGTGTAGGCCCCAGCTTTTGCATTGACCCTTTCACTGCCAATAAACTGCTCAGAGCTCCTTATTAACTGGCTGTGACCAAAAGGGTTGAACAGCTGTGTATCGGATTACCGTAACTGTCTACTTGTCCTTTGGACAAGTTAGAAATTAAAACCTCTTGCCCTTGTAAGAAATCTATATGCGTCGGGAGATAGGAATTCCCCACCCCTGCCCAGGGCCCACCAGTTACCTCTCTAGGTCCCGGACCAGGGACCCTCCACCACCCTCCACCACCCTCCACCGGATGGCGGTGCTGCTGACCGGCAAGGCTCGGTCTACACTCCGCGTGTCGGACAGGTAGCATAGCAGAAGTGTGCAGAAGGACTACCATCTTGTACTGCCCCTTGAGCCCAGGGGTTCGCACGTTATTCAGTGGAGCTGTGCCAAGGTGCTGCCTTGGGTATGGCATATATTGCAGTTAGTTGCCTCAGAGAGTCTCAGCCTTAGAGAATGTCTCACCATTATACAGAGCCAGTGGTGGAGTGCGCCGGTGAGGGGCCCCTGCTGAGGCTACGCAAGTGGTCAATGACATCCTTTCTTGCCTCCTGGGACGATAGGCCGGCTGGTTGTTTATTTGAGCGTCGTGGAGGAACCATGGCCCACCTGGGCTTAAGATTACGGCTCGAGGAAGAGGAGCTGCCATCCACCTGGTGGTCATCCGGTATATCCAGTAAGGCCTTGGCCTCCGCCAAGGAGTGCAGTGATCGGCGCTTGCCCTCCCACTGAAACAGGAGTGTGAAGGGGTGGCCCCACTGGTAGCGGACGCCCTGTGCTCGGAGTTTGTCCGTAACAGGCTTAAAGTCATGCCGTTTACGGAGGGTGACGGCGGAGAGGTCCTGATAAAGTTGGATTACATGCCCCTGGAATTTGATCTCTACCTTGTTGCGGGCCGCCTGCATGATTGCTTCCTTCTCTGTGTAAAAGTGCACCCTGGTGAGGATATCCGGGCCACTGTCCTTACGAAGCACTCCCCCGCAGACTCTGTGGGCCCGATTAAGGGCAGGTGGAGAAGCATCGTCATCCCCTCGCACCATCTGCAGGAACTCAGCCGTGAACGCCATTATGTCTGTGCCTTCGGCACCAACCGGGACCCCCCTTATGCGAATATTGTTGCGGCGGCTCCTATTTTCAAGGTCCCCCTGCTTGGTCTGAAGTTCAATGTGCTGGTCTTCTAGCAGCAGCATCTTGTGGTCTTCGGACCGAACGTCCACAGTCCGCTCTAGGTCGTCCACCCGGTCTCCAACCTCCGTTATCTCCCTTCGAATATCGCGGATACTAGACTTAAATTCCTCTTTGAGAGAAGAGATATCGGTGCGTATCTCCTGTAAGAACCGGTCCATATAGCCTTGTGTGACCGGCGCCGAGGCCTCTCCACCCATCTGGGCCGGTGTTGGGGCCGTGGACTGCATCGCCACGTCTGATTGGGTGACTTGCTCCACAGAGTTGTCACCGGGGTCTCCTTACGGGCCTGAGAGCGCGGCATAGCTGGAGTCCAGAGGCACCGAACTACACAGTCTCGCACGGGAGGCCGCCGCTGCAATGTAGCTCATCCATCCAGCACGCTGCACGTAGGTGGTAGGATCAGCACTTCCCATGCCGTACTCTCCCACGCTCCTCTCCGTCTAGTAGCTCCAGTCCGCGATCACACAACTCACAGCCACTGTGGGGGGGAGTTCGCTCCCAAGGCCCACCACCCAGACGTCTTCCGTGGTCTGAGGGAGGAGAGTGTCGCCGTCCAGACCCGTTCAGCAGGCCATCGCTCAGCTCTGCCACCGGGGGGCACCCAATGAAACGAATGTCCGCTCCCCTCCCGGCGTGCTAGCCAAACAGGTCTCAGAGCCTGGCCAGGGGGAAAGGAAGCAGGCCCGCCACGGGCGTCCACCTAAGGGTGCCAGCCGCCGAACTCCTCCGCAGCTATGCAAGGCCCAGTGGAGCGAGGTGGCCCACCCGCGCGAGCAAGCAGGCATACAAACTTCAGGCGGGGTGCAGCAAGATCCTAGGGAAGCTTATGATGTCCGAGGGCCGCCAAGAGCTTCTAGGGGACGATGGCAAACCCCGGGCTCCAGCCCAAAAATGGCCACTGACAAGCACCCCTCGCGGTGTAAAAGCAGGCAAGAGAAGCACCAGCCATGAGCAGTTGGGCTCCAGTGGCCCCGGGAGCAAGCACCAGCACCCCTAACCTTCTGCCCTGGAGGGACGGGCTCGCACTCACCTCCAGGACGCTGTTCCGATTTGCCGCTGTAGCAGTGCGCTGGCGGGGGGGCAGGCTCGCCACGAGGGCCCGATGGAAGATGGTGGCCTCCGGTCCCCTCCTCAGCCCCCAAAGGTCCCTGGACACCAGGAAGCACCCCTCTGTTCAAACGCGGGTGTAGGTCGCCTTCAAGGAAGCCGCACAAGGGTCCGGCAGGCCCTCAAAGCGCTCGAGCACTGCCGGGGCTCCCCCAAGCCTGTCCACTGGCCTCGGAGTCTTCTCTCTAAAATGGCGGCCATCAGTCACCTCTCCGCATCGCAGGGGGCCTCACCGCTGTGCTGCGCCAGGGTCCCGGCCACCCGGGGCGCGATCCGCATGCATGCAGGACCTCGCCGCCCACAGTAGCCAAGACAAGTCTCAGATCCGGCAGCGGCCAATGGGGGCAGACTCACCACAAGCACCCGCCGGAAGATGGTGGCCCCCGTCTCCTCCCGCAGCGTCTCACAGTCTGCCAGCCACAGGCGAGCGCCCGTCGGTTCAGACGCGGGTTCGGGCCGTCCCAAATGATGTCGCAGCAGAGGTCAGGAAGCTCCCAGGGCATCCAGGCACAGTTGTCGCTTCCACAAGCCCGTGCGCGGGTTCCCGACAACCAGCGTCAAAATGGCGGTTGCCGATCACCGCTCTCCGCCTTGGGGCATCTCCACCGCACTGTGCGAGGGATCCAGTCGATCGGGGCACGATTCGCTTGCAGGTAATGCCCCACTGGTTCCGGCAGCCGTGACAAGCCTCCCAGCTAGCCGCCGCCGCTCCAAAGCGTTTTAATTCAGCATAGCAGGCCCCGGGGAGACGGAGCCACTCAGAGGCACGTCTTACTCCATCACACCCGTGGCCACGCCCCCATCTGTATAATTTTTTTAACAAACTGTTGCTGATGTGTTCTGCTAAAAATGCAAAAAAATAGACAGACAGCACCACCATGTGGTGGAGTGTCAAACGTAATTGCCGGTGGTAAGTAATAAGTGCCGGTGCTGAGTGCCGGAAAATGCCGGCACAAATAAGGCACTTGCCCCTGCCCCCACCAGAGGCTGCTCTGCTCAAACATACTAGTCTGAGCTGGAGACATCGATGGTGATGCACTTTGCTTCAGCTCGAACTTTCAGTGCCCGATGGACAGTCAGCCCACCAGGCTGGAGATACAAGCCACCCTGGCCATCACCTAGTTCCAGGCTGCTGTGAATAAACAACAGCAACAGTATACGATGCAGTTGTGATTCAGTGACAGCAGTCAGTAACCAATACGAAAATGTTTAGGTGCCAGAACACTAGCACTGGGTAGGGCATGCAGCCACTCCATTGTTTTCAATGGAATGTGCACTATTTTTTAGCAAGACCTCCAGTCACACCCAGCAAACAATATAACTCACTGGCATATGAATGTTTAAAACATGCTTACTGTAAACAGTTAAGGAACCACTAAAACACACTGATGATACAGATTCGCAAGGTAAATCAGAGTCAAGTTTGCCATGCAATTATTGGAACCAAGATTGGGAAACACCTGGATCCTGTAAGAATGACTCAAAACATAGCATTTGTGTGATTGTCTTGTTGACACCTTTTTACCATTTAATTTGCACCACTCTGGAGGGTCTGGGTAAATCACACTTTGGAGGCCCCTGATAAATGCACTCACACTAAAACATAGACTACCTGGCCCTGGAACCATATGTTGTGTTTAGGAAATTCCGAATAAATACAAGGTAAATCATAAATAGGAACCTGGGGCCACAATTATATTTATAAAAACAAACAGTCCATAATTTAACCAGAGTTTTCTCAGTGAGGGGTTTAACTGTTAAAAGGACACCCCTTGTACATAACACTGAAGCTTAAGGTGTACCGGCCCATTAGATAAGACTCCAGGCTTTTTCTCCTGCTGCATAGCTCTTCTCTAGATACGTGTTCTGATATCAACACAATGCAAGATTTGTGTACTTTTTTTGTAAATAAACCTACAAGCGTTTCCTAAAACACTGCTGATCTTTCCATCCAGCATGTTCAGCATTAATAAATGTTTCTTAAAGCATTGGGATTAAGATAATATCCATATTCCATTATCTGCCTCCTCTCTGTCAGAATAAACGGGATGCCTACACTTTAAAACATTTTTTTTTTTGCAGATTTATATAGCGCAAACTCGACCCAAAGGTATTGGAGCGCTTTACATGAGCACCCGTTACGTTACACAAGGACACATTCATTTTTTGGGTAGGCACAGGGAGATTAAGTGATTTGCCCAGAATCACAGGATGTGGAGTCGACCCCGAGGCTCAAACCTTGGTTTCCCAGCTCCAAAGTCGACAGTCTAGCCGTCAGACCACATCCTCTCCCCATGTCTTTCAAAATTCCTTTGGTTTCTTAAGTAAATGCTTTACATTTGTCTTGCTTTATGGTAGTTTTGTTCTCACCCTGGAGACTCAGCCTGTTACATGGATCAGTTCACTTCTGGCCATTTAGTTAGTTGCGGGGCACTATTTTTTTTTTTTAACTCGGCTAGCGGTGTCATCCTCCCGCCCTCGCTGCATTGTTCCTGCTCGTGCCAGCTCCCGTTGCTACCACTTCTCCGAGTTGCTGGCCACCATCGCTTCTCTGCCGGTCGCGCTGTGATTTAGAATTGTTTTAATTGATTTTAGATGTTTTGCTCATGACGCTTCTTTTCTGCTCCCACCAGCACTTCTCTGTCTTGCTGCCCCGCCCCACACCCCTCCCCCGCGTCCATGCTTGTTCTGTATTTACACCGGAAAGGGAGCTCAGGAGCAGGTGTGGGTAAGCACCGGTTCCAATTCTGCCTTCTCCTCCCAGAGCTTAGTGTAAATAGTCTGCGTCGGCTTGCTGTAATGTTTTTGTGTCAGATCTGCTTTCTGCGCTCCACATTTCTGCAAAATTGTAATACCCAGGGTTCAGATTACTGAGATGTAAGCAGGGCAAGGTTGCGTCTATGCACTTTTCAAGCAATTTGTTTATTTGATTACAAGGAATAAGCACTATGGGTCATTGGGTCATATTATCAAGAACGGGCGATAACATTATCGCCGCTTTAGCGGCAGGAAACTGCCGCTAAAGCGGCGATAAGGGGCTTGATAATATGCCCTATAGAATTCCAATAGATGCCCAGGTTTGATGTCCTTCACACCAGAACATGGGCTTCTATTGGAATTCTATAGGGCATATTATCAAGCACCTTATCGCCGCCTTAGCGGCAGTTTCCTGCCGCTAAAGCGGCGATAATGTTATCGCCCGTTCTTGATAATATGGCCCTATGTCTTTCAAAAAAATAAACAAATACTTTTGAAAAACGCACATGTGCTACCTTTCCGATAGAATTATTTTTGTATACTCCGTGTCGGCCTGTTCTAATATTTCATATCAAAAACTTCAGAGGGCACCTCAGGGCTGGCGGGGAGCATGGCAAGTGCACTTGGCAGGGTAGCGTTTCTGCACTTTTCAAAGTTATCTCACGGAAAAAAGAACCCTAGCACTTTAATAAGAAGAAGCCAAAAGCCCAATCTTTGTTGTCAATACACAGCCACAGAGTAGAATGCTTTTTTGTGCACCCGGATAGACTCTTATTGTATTCTCATAAGGCAAATGAAAAATGAACATCCCAATTTTTTATTGTAAAGTTTTTGCTACAGCCCTCTAGAGCTTGGACGAGTGAGAGTGCACTTTAAAATAAAGAGTAATAACAAGATAAGTACTTGTTCCAGCTTGGATTGGCTGGCTACGGAATCAGACACTCTTCCATACCACACCCCTTTTCAATGACATTCTGCTTCAGCCTGGGAGCGATGTGCTTACGTCATTTGTTTACATACAACTGAAGACTTGACGCTGCAGAAGGGCGCAGTTCAAGCTTCCAGCTTCTTGTCGCACTCATAAGTTATATTGTGCAATGCACCCAGGGAGAGACTGGCTTTTACATACGGTAATGTGCCAGAGACTTGTGATGATGAACTGACTACAGGGAGCTGGGTGTTCGCTGTGTCACGGGTTAATTCCATGGAACATGTATACCTAAAAGTAAACACATTTGCAAGTTTTTTTGGCACGAAGTGTTACTATTCATCAGCACAGTTACACAATCCTAAACCTCAAGATAGCTGCATTAACATGCTTGTGGCGGTCATTTGCTCTGGCCCCCTTTATTTTGAAAGGGCATGGGTGCTGATGTACACTGAGCTTTGTGAAAAGTAGTGAGCTTTTCAGATTGAGTTGATCCTCATCACCTTCCTCTGGTGATTGATTGGTGGTAATGCAGTGCTTGATCCACTATGTCCATCATCCTGGGAGCACTGAGCCGCTCTGAATCGCTGACTTTCTTTTGCTGAACATAGTTCCTGGGTGGATGGCATGGGGCACTCTCTCCACCACAGCTGCCAGTAAGCCAAATTGTTGTTGTAAGCCTTACTATTGCGACCTGAAAGCAATGTAAGCTCTGTGGGCATGGTCTTCTCTGGTACTCACTCCTCCAGTTACTAGGAGATGGGCTCGGCTCTTTGGGTGCAAATGCACTGTGAGACCAGACTACCGTTGTTAGGGTGACTTGGCCATCCTTGTTGCAATGTAACTTCATTCAAAATTGCAGCACTGAAACAGCCCTGCTGCAAGTGATTGATGATGCGCTGCATATACTCGATTATGGGGAATCGTGCCTTCTGATTCTTCTTGACCTCTCTGCAGCCTTCGACACTGTTAATCACAACACCCTCCTTAACACTCTTCAACAGAGAATGGGCTTGGAAGGCACAGTGCTTAAATGGTTTGCCTCATTCCTCTCGGACAGATCCCAAATGATCAAGATAGCGAACAGCCTTTCGTCTCCATTGGCGGTAGGTCAAGGCGTCCCTCAAGGTTCTATCCTTGCACCCACTTTGTTTAATCTCTATCTGGAACCATTAGGGAACCTCCTAAGTAAATCTGGGATCCACTACCATCTCTATGCGGATGACACTCAAATCTACCTCAAGGTGTCTTCCGCACACGATCTCTCACTACTCAACTCTACTCTCCACTCTATTCACAACTGGATGTTAGTTCACCAACTCATTCTCAATCCCTCCAAAACTGAATTCCTCCTCCTATCTACCTCTCTCTCCCCTCCTCCTGTTCAATCCTGGATGGATCAGCTGAATTTACTCAACAATAAACCCATCATTGTCGACAGCGCTAAATCCCTAGGTGTCATACTTGACAAAAGACTCAACCTAATCTCCCACATCAACTCCATTGCTAAGAACGCACGTTACCAGCTGCGCCTTCTGTGGGGGATTCATCGGTTCTTCCCGGAGAAAGACCTAAAAACCTTGGTCCAATCGCTGGTTCTCTCTAGACTGGATTATTGCAATTCTCTTCTGACTGGTCTATCCAAATCCCACCTCTCCCCTCTCAAATCCGTCCTCCATTCAGCAGCTCGCTTTATTTCAGGGTCCAAACGAAGTGACCACATCACTCCTATCCTGTCTTCTCTTCCATGGCTTCCCATCGAGGCAAGATCTATTTACAAAACTGCCTGCATCACCCACAAAGCCTTGCACACTTCCTCCCCT
The DNA here is from genome assembly GCA_963921515.1 of Calotriton arnoldi. Classification (NCBI taxonomy): domain Eukaryota; kingdom Metazoa; phylum Chordata; class Amphibia; order Caudata; family Salamandridae; genus Calotriton; species Calotriton arnoldi. Next base: position 1,586,913 of record CAWUFW010004105.1, read on the forward strand.
CGTTACCTGGCGAATAAACTGAAAATGTCCGGAGGCTCGAGACCTTCTCAGAATGCGGAAAAAATTCTGCTTGAGCCCCCCTCCTTCAAAAGGGAAAGATCAATGGCTCAATCGTTCTCAGGTAATGCGGTGAGAATCTGGAACTCGCTTCCTCCATTGCTCCGTGCCACCACCTCTACCCGGATCTTTAAAGCTGACCTCAAATCTCTTCTCTTCCAAAGACACTTTCAGAGCTAATACCTTCATTCTCAGACCCCTCTAGGAAGTTCGTTCATCATTGTAAATTTGTAATATTTTTTCTTGTACATTCCTCACCCTTGCTTGCTGTGTGTGATATTGTGTTCTTGCCTTCTATGGTTTTACCCTACCTCTTCTAGTCTCCTGTTTATTTTTGTAACGTTCTATTTTGTAACATTTCTCTCATGTAACGTAACTGGTTCTATTGTACAGCACTCTGACACCTTCGGGTAAAGTCTGCGCTATATAAAAATGCATTAAATAAATAAATAAATAAATGTAGTGGTGTGGCAGGAGGCGAAGCGGAGATCAATAACTGGGCGACTAGAACGTCCTTTGGAAGGAATCACAAAGTGTTCATGAACCACCTCGCTCACATTACCACTACAGTTAGGAGGGTCGTCTACAGAAGAATTTGTTCCACACTGAACTGCTTTTTACTCGACCATTGGTTTTGGGTGAAGCAAAATTCGGGGCATGGTAGGTTTAGGCTGGAGGAGCATTGTATGACTACTCCCAGGGTGCTGCAGCAGAGTTATCGGTTCTGGAGACATTGGGCTCATGGTCCGAGGCAGTATTTCCATCCCTCAGATCCTCATGGAGATAAAGCTTTGAGAGGGTTACTGCAACGCATAATGAGGCCCTAAATGGGGCATTTAAAGTGTAACATGGAAATCTTTACATGCTGCACTGAGGAATCTGTACACAGGGCTCGAATGTGCTGCATGGCTAGACACTTACAAGGTCCCAAAGGCAAAGGCAAGACCTATTGGCTATGCCAATGCTGGGCTTTCTTGAAGTATTTTCTAGTTTAGGGTTGAGGTAAAGGATGACCCTCTCCCCATAGCCCCCACAGCCCCCATCCCACCCTTTCCCATCTGTTAGTGACTCAAACATGCTCTCAGATTACTGCGGTAACAAATAGTTCTTAGGTTGCGCTGCTTTACCTTATGGGCTGTTTTTCCAAAGCATTACCTTCATCTAGAATAAATCTCAAAGCATGTCATAGTAAAATATCTGTAACCCTTCAAATGTCAACGCAGTCCTAACACAAGAAATGTTATTAGGAATTTCAATTGCAAACTTGTAACTTTAAACACATCCTTTAGGTATTCCCCTATTTTCCCAAATATGCTAGGCATTAAAAAATAATAATATTAAAAGTATTGATAATGTAGGTATGTGACAGATGTTCAGTAGCATTTTGATTATCGGAGCCAGTAATTTCACTTTTCATGTTATAAGTATAGACCTGTAAGGTCTGCAACGCAAAGCGCAGTTGCTAAAGCATCAGAACTGGCTGAAGTTCATGCCGCATAAATCTACTACACACAACACATTTTAACATCTCATAATAACATGCCACACAATTCACCTACACACACTTCCACCCCACATCATTCCACTCCATGCCACATAATTACAAACCAATAAAATAACCTCGACATAATTCAACTCCGCTCCATGCCAATGAATTCCACTCCACTTAATACCACTATGATACATAATTACACTCCAAACAATATAATTACACTCCATACAGCACAATTCAACTCCAGATAATTCCACTACACATAATTACCCTCCAACCTATATTTCCCCCCACATATTTACACTCCACACATCTCCACTAAATTCCAAAACACATAATTACACTCCACAAAATAAATTCAAATTCGCAACATGTGTCATAATCCCACACCTTATAATATTTATCCGCACCATGCCACATAATGCCACTCCAAACCATCCCACATAATTCCACACAACAGCACACAATGCAATGCCACACAATTCTGCACCACACAACATAATTACACTCCACATAATACCACTGAGTGCCACATAATTACACTCCACATAATTACACTCTACTCAATACAACATAAAAACGCCCCACATTAAATGCACTTTATAGCACATACCAGCTATCAACATAAATGCGCTACACACCATGAAACATAATTCCAAGAAGCATAATTTCACTCAATGCCACACAGTTCCATTCCACACAATTCAACTCCGCACATTTCCGAAACACACCACATAATTCTACACCAAACTACATATTTCAACTACATAACACAATTCCACAACACAGCAAATGCCTCCAATATACACCAAAGATTTCAACATCATGCCACAAAATTCTATAGCACATCACCTAATTTAGCTCCGCAACATGCCACTCCACAACACACAATACCATTCATATAATTAACTCCATAACACACAATCTCTCTCCACATAATTCTACAACAGTTAATACCATTTAATTACTATCCACACGATTTCACAGTACACCATGCTACATATTTCCAATACACAACTCCACACCACACAATCCCACACCACACAATTCCACAACAAACAATTCCACTACAACCCATCTCTACATCACACTCCCACCAACCCTGTCATCGCTCCGCCACACACCCACTGCCCCTCTCCTCTCTCCTTTACACTCCCACTAACCCCTCTCATCTCGCAATTGCACTGCCCCCTCTCATCCCTCCCTCACACTCCCTATCTCCTCTCTATACTGCCTGCTCCCACATGCTACCTTCCTGTACTTCCTTGTGCAGTGCACTGGTCCACCTCTCGCCTCCCCTCTCCCCTTCTGGGTGCCCCTCCCACTCGTCCCTCTCACTCTCTCTCTCCTCCCTCTTACTCTCTCATGCACTCTTCCCACCTCTTTCATATTGGTTCACTCCAGGTCTTCAAGCACTGTTTCTTTCCTGTGCCTTTGCAAGATTTCCATCCCTCAAACCCACGCTCTCCTCCTCTTCTTGGGGTGTCTTCTGCGTACACAGGTGCACCCTCTTTATGCATCCGGGGCCTGCTCTCCCTTTCCTTCTCTCTTTCTCACATACTCTTTCTGCTCCTCTGTCTGGAGTTCATTCACCACTCTGTGCACAAACTACCTATCCCTCGCTATCTTTCTTTCTATTGATTCTGTGCAGATCTCACCCCTATCTATTTACCATGCCACATAATTCCTCTACACAAATACACTACTCACCACACAATTCCACCCCACACAATTCCACAACTAACAACTCCAATTCAACCCACATAATTCCACTCCAAACCACATACCTCCACTTCACTTCAAACCAAAACACATGGGTAAAAGACATTGTCATTTACAACGCCAATAGATCTAACTCTCGCAAATGTGAGACCGATTGCATTGCAAATGCTTGTTTTAATTATTATGAAGCTGTCTTGCACTACTCATGCACTTAAGTGCTCTTGCATCCTGGGGTCAGATATGCAAAGCTCTTTTTGTGTGGTCTCAAACCCTGCACTTTGCAAAATTGAAGGGTTTACGACCTCAAAAGGGCTTTTCTTAATGCACAAAAGCCCTTTTACAACTTGGAAAATTCTTTTTGATTTTTAATTAAAAGGGTGTTTGCGATCCTTTCCAAATCGCAAATAGGAGGGAGCATCTCCATCCTATTTACGAATCAGAGAGGAATGTATCAATCGTTTGTGACCGCAATTCTAGGCGCATAGCATTGATGAGTTACTAGCCCCCAAGGTGATTTATAAAAGGGAAAGTTTCCATCTGGGACACTTTCGCCCTTGTGAATCGTGTTGGCAACCTTGTTGGAGCACCACTGCCTACTATCCTTAACATGCTCCTGAATGGGAAATCTTTTTTTAAAGCATCACTAGTTCCTTTAGGGATCATAGGGCCTGATTTAGAGTTCAGCGGATGGGTTACCCCGTCACATATGTGACTAATATTCTGTCCGCCATATTACAAGTGCATTGTATCCAGTGGCACTGGTAATATGGTGTACGGGATATCTGTCACGTTTGTGACAGAGTAACCTGCCCACCGAACTCTAAATCAAGCCTATAGGCTCTTAAAAAACATTTACAAAGCCATTAGGTCTGCTATTGGATGCCAATATTTTGGCTTTCAATCAATCAATCAATCATGTCACTTATAAAGCGCACTACATACCCGCGAGGGTCTCAAGGCGCTGGGGGAAGCGGGGGTTGGTGCTGCTACTGATCGAAGAGCCAGGTCTTGAGGAGTCTTCTGAAGGCCAGTAGGTCTTGGGTCTGTCGGAGGTTGGTGGGGAGGGTGTTCCAGGTCTTGGCGGCGAGGTGGGAGAAGGACCTGCCGCCGGCGGTCGTTTTCCGGATGCGGGGGACTGTGGCGAGGGCGAGGCTGGTCGAGCGGAGCTGGCGGGTGGGGGTGTAGAAGCTGAGTCGTCTGTTGAGGTAGGCTGGTCCGGAGTTGTGGAGTGCTTTGTGTGCGTGGGTGAGGAGCTTGAAGGTTATCCTCTTGTTGACAGGGAGCCAGTGCAGGTCTCTCAGGTGGGGTGTGATGTGGCTGCGTCGGGGGATGTCGAGGATAAGACGTTCAGAGGCGTTCTGGATGCGTTGCAGCCGTCTCAGGAGCTTAGCCGTCGTTCCTGCGTAGAGGGCGTTTCCGTAGTCCAGCCTGCTGGTGACGAGGGCCTGGGTGACTGTTTTTCTTGTTTCGGTGGGGATCCACTTGAAGATCCTGCGGAGCATTCGGAGGATGTTGAAGCAGGATGAGGAAACGGCGTTGACCTGCTTAGTCATGGAGAGGGTGGGGTCGAGGATGACCCCTAGGTTGCGTACGTGGTCGGTGGGTGGCGGGGCTGTTCCCAGTGATGTTGGCCACCAGGAGTCGTCCCAGGCTGAAGGGTTGGAACCAAGGATGAGGACCTCCGTCTTGTCCGAGTTCAGCTTCAGGCGGCTGGTCCTCATCCATTCGGCGATGGCCTTCATTCCTTCGTGGAGGTGGGCTTTGGCGGTGTGAGGGTCTTTGGTGAGGGAGAGGATCAGCTGGGTGTCGTCGGCGTAGGAGATGATGTTGAGGTTGTGCTGTCGGGCGACGTGGGCGAGGGGTGCCATGTAGATGTTGAACAGCGTTGGGCTGAGGGAGGAGCCTTGGGGTACGCCGCAGATGATCTTGGTGGCCTTGGATCGGAAGGGGGCGAGGCGGACGCTTTGTGTTCTGCCGGAAAGGAAGTATGTGGTCCAGTCCAGGGCCTTCTCTTGGATCCCGGCGTCGTGAAGGCGTGTTCGTAGTGTGTGGTGGCAGACCGTGTCGAAGGCGGCTGATAGGTCCAGGAGGATGAGGGCTGCTGTTTCTCCGTTGTCTAGCAGGGTCCTGATGTCATCGGTGGCGGCGATGAGGGCGGTTTCGGTGCTGTGGTTGCTGCGGAAGCCGGACTGGGAAGGGTCCAGGATGTTGTTCTCCTCGAGGTAGCGGGTCAGTTGTTTGTTGACGATTTTCTCGGTGACCTTCGCGGGGAACGGGAGCAGAGAGATGGGTCGGAAGTTCTTGAGGTCCTTGGGGTCTGCCTTGGGTTTCTTGAGTAAGGCGGTGATCTCGGCGTGCTTCCAGCTTTCCGGGAAGGTTGCTGTCTCGAAGGAGATGTTGATTATTTTCCGGAGATGGGGCGCGATGGCTGTACTGGCTTTGTTGAAGATGTGGTGAGGGCACGGGTCTAGCGGTGAACCGGAGTGGATGGTGTTCATGATCTCGCTGGTGTCCTCGTCGTTGATGTGGTCCAGGAGAGCAGGCGGTTGGTGGTTGTGGGGGAAGTGGTCTCGGTGGTTGCCGGGGCGGTCGTGGTGTTGAAGCTGTCGTGGATGTCGGCGATTTTGCGGTGGAAGGAGGTGGCCAGTGAGTCGCACAGGTCTTGCGACGGCTGGATGTCGTTGGTGTTGGAGCTGGGGTTGGAGAGTTCCTTCACGATGTTGAAGAGCTCTTTGCTGTTGTGTGCGTTGTTGTCTAGGCGGTCTTTGAGTGAGGCCCTTTTGGCGGATCTGATGAGGGGATGGTGATTGCGGGTGGCGCTCTTGTGGGCGGCGTAGCTGTCCGCTGTCCGTTCGTGGAGCCAGATCTTCTCCAGTTTTCGGCATGTTCGTTTGGAGGCCTGGAGGTCTTCGGTGAACCAGGTGGCTTTCTTGCTGGTGTGGCTGTTGGGCGGATTCTTGAGCAGGGCGAGGGTGTTGGCGCAGTCGTCGATCCACTGTCTGAGGTTGCGGGCGGCGGTGTCGGGGTCGGAGGGTTCGGTGGGTGGGCTCAGGGCGAGGGTTGTGGTTAGCTGGTCTTCCGTGACTCTGCTCCAGCAGCGGCGAGGCATTTGTTCGGTGCGGTGGTGCATGGTGGGCTTCCTGTAGGTGAAGTGGATGCAGTGGTGGTCAGTCCAGTGGGGTTCGGAGGTGTGGTTGAAGGAGACGTGTGGGCTTGCGGAAAAGATGGAGTCTAGCGTGTGGCCGGCGGCGTGGGTGGGTGTAGTCACGAGCTGTCTGAGTCCGAGGGTGGCGAGGTTGTCGATCAGGGTGGTGGAGTTGGTGTCCTTGTTGTTCTCGAGGTGGAAGTTCAGGTCCCCGAGGAGGATGTAGTTCGTGGAGGCGTTGGCGTGTGTGCTGACGAAGTCAGCGATGGAATCGCTGAACTGTGGTCGGGGTCCGGGGGTCTGTAGATGAGGGTTCCTCTGAGGGTGGTGTTGGGATCGGTGTGGATCTGGAAGTGCATGTGTTCGGCGGTGCTGAGGGTGTCGTCGGTGTTGGTTGAGACTCTGAGGGTGTTCCTGTGGACGATGGCGATGCCTCCTCCGACTCCGTTGGTGCAGTCCCTGCGGGTGATCTTGTATCCGTCCGGGATGGCAATGGCGATGTTGGGGGCTGAAGCGGGATTCAGCCAGGTCTCCGTCAGGAATGCGACGTCTGGGGAGGTTGAGTCGAGAAGGTCCCAGAGTTCGATGGCGTGTTTGCGGGCGGAGCGGGTGTTGAGGAGGATGCATCTGAGGTAGTTGGGTTCTTTCCTGGGCGGTGGTTTGGCGGGGCGGGTGCTGGCGAAGCTGCAGTTCCGGCAGGTGAAGGGCCCTTGGGTGCGCTTCGGGGTGGCCTGGTAGCAGGCGTGATCTTTTCCGGGGTTGAGTGCGTGGAGGGTGCTGGCGTCGTATCGGCGTCTGTTGATGTGGCGGGCGCGGGGATGCCCGGACCAGGGGTCTGGCGCTGGGCGCGGCCACGGCGCGGACGGGCGCAGACGGGCTTGCCTTAGGCGCGCCTTCGGCGCGCGCCAGCGGCCGCCATAAATGGGGAGGTGGGAGGGAGGAGCAGGGAATGGGGCAGCGAATGGGCAGTGAGGGGGCGGGGCCGAAGGGCGCAGCGGCGGGAAACAGGCACAGAAAGGAAAAACGATCACAATCAGGGGCAGCAAGGGGCACAGAAAGTAAAAAACGAGCACAATCAGGGGCAGCAAGGGGGCACAGAAAGGAAAAAACGATCACAATCAGGGGCAGCAAGGGGGCACAGAAAGGAAAAACTATCACAATCAGGGGCAGCAAGGGGGCACAGAAAGGAAAAAAACGATCACAATCAGGGGCAGCAAGGGGGCACAGAAAGGAAAAAACGATCACAATCAGGGGCAGCAAGGGGGCACAGAAAGGAAAAAACGATCACAATCAGGGGCAGCAAGGGGGCACAGAAAGGAAAAAAACGATCACAATCAGGGGCAGCAAGGGGGCACAGAAAGGAAAAAACGATCACAATCAGGGGCAGCAAGGGGGCACAGAAAGGAAAAAGCGATCACAATCAGGGGCAGCAAGGGGGCACAGAAAGGAAAAACGATCACAATCAGGGGCAGCAAGGGGGCACAGAAAGGAAAAAAACGAGCACAATCAGGGGCAGCAGCAGGGCACACAGACGGAGCTGTGTGGTGGGGGAGCGACCTACCAGTCAAGGTCAGGGGTCGCTTTGTCAATGCTTATTTTATTTTGTCATGGTTTTTGTAAAAGTTTCTCTTTGGAGGAGCTCTTGGGCCCTCAACAGTATAAAAGAAATGATCTAAACTCAAAAATATTTTTTAATCTCAAAAAGCATACACTGCCATAGTAATCCATGCCACTGAAGGAAACTGCTTTGTGTGTTGGTGTGCTCCTTGTGAAAGGGCAGAATGCAGTCATTCACAGTGAAGTTGGCCAAGGGCTGATGTGGGCTGCCCCTCGCTGAATGCTGTAGCGGGTGCAAAAAAATGTGAATGACCAAACAACAGAACAAATGGATTAAGAACTCCTATAAGTAAGTATATTATAAATATTTAAACATGCATGTACATTTGAACATGTAAGAACATTTCAGTACAATTAAAAGACCTTGGCTAACGTCAAACCAAAAAAAAACTAAAAGAGTTTCCAGTTTGGGAATGCAAGCACAGGGATGGTGGCTGTGCTGTTCCTTGAGCATCAGTAGCATAACACCGGGGGTTGCAAACAACAACATGCCTACTTCATATTCATTAGGCAGGTCGTTCGAGATTGTGATAGTAGCTTTTGCAGTACAGCCTATTAGTACATAGAACACATCACAAAATTAAAGACTGGTCGGTGCGCAAGTTGCCCTCCTTTTTTTGCGACCAGTCTTTTATTACATCTGGCTATAAAAAAATTAAAAAATGAAAGCACTGGAAGGGAGTAGAATCCACATACAGTAAGAAAATAGTAGCTGACGGGGCGTAGAGTGGAGGGATTGTGTAATACAATTTCCTGCTACAGCAACTAGCAAATCCGTTTGTTTACAAACAACAAAGTCTAAAACCAGTGATTGCCCAGAGTAATTTTCTCACTCTTGAGGCAGCTATAACAAGCTTTCGCTGCTTTTCAGTTCGCCTCTTAATTCCCATCTGTGAGCACTAAATTGAATTAGCCACTTTGAAGAGGAACTCCGCGCCCGAGAAACTAGCAGTCCCTGTAGAGACAGACACTTCCAGACTTACTAATTACAGTGTCTCTTTTGTAATTGGTAAAAAAGCAGGGAGGGAAATGAACATGCTCCACTCCAAACAATGTTTTAATTGCTGTCCTTTCTCTGTGCTGATCAAGCACAGGCCAGTGTAAAGGAGGCGCAGGGGAGGCAAGCAGAGGGATCCACTTATATGCGAAACTGCAATGCTGCTTAAGGCATGAAAGGAAAAAACACAATGGCAGGCAGGGACGATTGTCATTGGTTAGTGAACAGGAAGGATAACTGAATCATCCAAAGTGAGCTATTGTGTGAGATTTTCTAACCTATTTAACCTGCCTTATGGACAGAAGCTAATGGGTTTTCTGTGGTGTGTGTATGGGGCCTGGAGAATGTGCTTCAGACTTGGTCCAGTTACGTAAGCAGCATCTTGCGCATGGTGCATAATGTGAAGGTATTATGAGGGATAGCTTCGCATGCTGTGTATTCACACCCTGTATGACTTGTAGGGGCAGATTTTCAAAGATGTCACGCAATGCAGCACAGCACCCAATAATGCGGCGCTGCGTTGCATGACAGGGAGGGAGCAGGAGATCACCATATCTACAGAGATATGGCTCTTCCCTCCCTTTTCCCTAACGCCGGTGCTGAATTCAGCTGCTGTGCGCCAGGAACACACCTTAGCGCCATAGTGCTAAGGTGCTTGCCTGAGTCTAGCATAGGTTTTGTACAGGAAGGGACCCTTCCTTTACAAAATACTATGCTAGACAAGTTCAAACACTTTTCCCACTCTGTATGTGTGCTGCACAGTGCAGCACACATGCAAAGTAGGAAAAGAAGGAGAAATAAAAACAATTCTCCTCTTAACGCCTTCTTTCAGATGGCGTTAACTTTTGGCATTAAACCCTGTTTGTAGAAAGGGTTTTGCGTCCAAAGGCATGGGTGGTTGCATGGGAACGCCCATGTGCCAGTCATGTAACGCCCCCTTGGCGCTAAGTAATGCAAAGAAATGCTTCACGCTGCTTTGCGTTACTTGTAGGGTACTTTCCAACCCAAAACAAGTTTTGGTAAAAAAATAAATGTGCAGGTTAGCGTCACTTTTATGCGTCAACTGAATGCTGAAATTAAGGGGAATGCTAGGTCTGTGCTGCCTCTGTGAGTTTCAGATAGCTGTCCATAACCCCTAATCTCGTTGGCAGCCTGTTCCAGAGCCTTCATGACAGAGTAAAAAGGCGCTCACTCCCCACTAAGGATACTATTTTCTATTTTTATCAAAAAATATAAGTATTCCTGGGGCCGACAGAGCAGCCACCGTTCATTATGGCAGAGCTGGACTGTGAGCGAAAGGCATGCCAGCCAGGTTCTAGTGGAATGGTGCACGGCTGGGATGTGGTCAAGAGGAGTCTGCATGACTTGTTGCGTAAAATGGCACTGACCCAAAGGAATGTCCTTTGGGAAGAGGGTACACTCAGCTCTCCATCCTGAACAGGTAAGTGGGCCCTAAGCCAGGGCTGGGGACCATTTCACAGCCTAACCCGCATTGAATGAATGAATTTTACAGCTATAAAGCGCACTGCCACTCCCAGGGACCATCCTGGTGCTGCAAATTTAAAACCAAAAAACCCAGATGAGACGGCACAGAAAAGAGAGGAAAAGAGGCGAACTAGATAAGGGAGTGACAGAGTGCATCAAGAGCCAAGACGAGCCAGGTTTTTCAATGCTTTTTGAAGAAGGATTAAAGTCTGGTTGAGGGAGGCTTAAGCAGGTTCATGTGCAAGGATCTTAAGGTTCTTTGGGTTGTATGGTGTGTGACTGTGGCCGTCAAGTATTTAGGACCGGTGGCTTTGAAAGCTCTAAAGACCAGTAGCAGGATCTTGAAGAGTATCCTTTTATGTACTGGTAGCCAATTCAAAGGGGCCGATTCCGATCTCGGTCGGAGGCGCACCCAATACCATTCGGTCGGGAAAAAAGCCATGCGAAAACCTGTTTCCCGACCGATCCGTACAGCACACCGAACGAGTAAGTACGATGCGCACAACAGCAAAGAATCCGGCCGAGCCGTACTCACCCAAACCAGGTCCTGTTCTCCGACCGAGGCGAATCCGGAAACGCCGAATCGAGTCGCACGGAAGGAAAAATGCAGCCCCGTCCGGCCGGACAAGTACGATGCGCTTTCCGTACGCGCCGAACCCGTCGCTACGCAAGGCACGTCAAAGCATCCGGGAGAGGCGCACATAAGCTCCGATTCGCGCCACAACACGATCCACGGCTCCGAGACGAACACGGCAGCGGCGAGGACGAGGCGAAGCGACGAGGACGAGGCGAAGCGACGAGGACGACGCGAAGCAACGAGAAGGACGAACGACACGAACCAACCATGAATCCCTTCGTCCCGATCATACCAATATTCTACATATACTACCGGAACAGGCACGTACGCGTACGGCGCAGAAGGTAAGCCAGACACCAACCACAAAACACCTACAACACGTACACGACACATCACACACACACAGAGGGATGCAGAATATACTTACACCAGCAACAGCAGCACCATAGGGGCGGGATGCCCATCACCAATGCCACATATGCACACAGGGGCCTGAATGCGCACCACCACCCCTACCCAGGGGGGCAGGATGCCTACCACCACTACCACCCTTACCCAGGGGGGCTGGATGCCTACCACTACTACCACCCTTACCCAGGGGGGCTGGATGCCTACCACTACTACCACCCTCACCCAGGGTGGGCTGGATGCCTACCACTACTACCACCCTCACCCAGGGGGGCAGGATGCCTACCACTACTACCACCCTTAGCCAGGGGGCAGGATGCCTACCACTACTACCACCCTCACCCAGGGGGCAGGATGCCTACCACTACTACCACCCTCACCCAGGGGGCAGGATGCCTACCACTACTACCACCCTTAGCCAGGGGGGCAGGATGCCTACCACTACTACCACCCTCACCCAGGGGGGCAGGATGCCTACCACTACTACCACCCTCACCCAGGGTGGGCTGGATGCCTACCACTAGTACCACCCTCACCCAGGGGGCAGGATGCCTACCACTACTACCACCCTCACCCAGGGGGGCAGGATGCCTACCACTACTACCACCCTTAGCCAGGGGGGCAGGATGCCTACCACTACTACCACCCTCACCCAGGGGAGGCAGGATGCCTACCACTACTACCACCCTTAGCCAGGGGGCAGGATGCCTACCACTACTACCACCCTCACCCAGGGGGGCAGGATGCCTACCACTACTACCACCCTCACCCAGGGGGGGCAGGATGCCTACCACCACTACCACCCATAGCCAGGGGGGCAGGATGCCTACCACTACTACCACCCTCACCCAGCAGGGCCAGGATGCCTAACCCAAATAAATCCCTTAGCAAGGGGGGCAGGATGCCGACCACTACTACCACCCTCACCCAGGGGGGGCAGGATGCCTACCACTACTACCACCCTCACCCAGGGGGGGCAGGATGCCTACCACTACCACCACCCTTAGCCAGGGGGGCTGGATGCCTACCACTACTACCACCCTCACCCAGGGTGGGCTGGATGCCTACCACTACTACCACCCTTAGCCAGGGGGGCAGGATGTCTACCACTACTACCACCCTCACCCAGGGGGGCAGAATGCCTACCACTACTACCACCCTCACCCAGGGTGGGCTGGATGCCTACCACTACTACCACCCTCACCCAGGGGGCAGGATGCCTACCACCACCCTTAGCCAGGGGGCTGGATGCCTACCACTACTACCACCCTCACCCAGGGTGGGCTGGATGCCTACCACTACTACCACCCTTAGCCAGGGGGGCAGGATGCCTACCACTACTACCACCCTTAGCCAGGGGGCAGGATGCCTACCACTACTACCACCCTCACCCAGGGGGGCAGAATGCCTACCACTACTACCACCCTCACCCAGGGTGGGCTGGATGCCTACCACTACTACCACCCTCACCCAGGGGGCAGGATGCCTACCACCACCCTTAGCCAGGGGGGCTGGATGCCTACCACTACTACCACCCTCACCCAGGGTGGGCTGGATGCCTACCACTACTACCACCCTTAGCCAGGGGGCAGGATGCCTACCACTACTACCACCCTTAGCCAGGGGGCAGGATGCCTACCACTACTACCACCCTCACCCAGGGGGGCAGGATGCCTACCACTACTACCACCCTTAGCCAGGGGGCAGGATGCCTACCACTACTACCACCCTCACCCAGGGTGGGCTGGATGCCTACCACTACTACCACCCTTAGACAGGGGGGGCAGGATGCCTACCACTACTACCACCCTCACCCAGGGGGGGCAGAATGCCTACCACTACTACCACCCTCACCCAGGGTGGGCTGGATGCCTACCACTACTACCACCCTCACCCAGGGGGGGCAGGATGCCTACCACCACCCTTAGCCAGGGGGGGCTGGATGCCTACCACTACTACCACCCTCACCCAGGGGGGGCTGGATGCCTACCACTACTACCACCCTTAGCCAGGGGGGGCAGGATGCCTACCACTACTACCACCCTTAGCCAGGGGGGGCAGGATGCCTACCACTACTACCACCCTCACCCAGGGGGGGCTGGATGCCTACCACTACTACCACCCTTAGCCAGGGGGGGCAGGATGCCTACCACTACTACCACCCTTAGCCAGGGGGGGCAGGATGCCTACCACTACTACCACCCTCACCCAGGGGGGGGCAGGATGCCTACCACTACTACCACCCTTAGCCAGGGGGCTGGATGCCTACCACTACTACCACCCTTAGCCGGGGGGGCAGGATGCCTACCACTACTACCACCCTCACCCAGGGGGGCAGAATGCCTACCACTACTACCACCCTCACCCAGGGTGGGCTGGATGCCTACCACTACTACCACCCTCACCCAGGGGGGGCAGGATGCCTACAACCACCCTTAGCCAGGGGGGGCTGGATGCCTACCACTACTACCACCCTCACCCAGGGTGGGCTGGATGCCTACCACTACTACCACCCTTAGCCAGGGGGGGCAGGATGCCTACCACTACTACCACCCTTAGCCAGGGGGGGCAGGATGCCTACCACTACTATCACCCTCACCCAGGGTGGGCTGGATGCCTACCACTACTACCACCCTTAGCCAGGGGGGGCAGGATGCCTACCACTACTACCACCCTTAGCCAGGGGGGCAGGATGCCTACCACTACTACCACCCTCACCCAGGGGGGCAGGATGCCTACCACTACTACCACCCTTAGCCAGGGGGCTGGATGCCTACCACTACTACCACCCTCACCCAGGGGGGCAGGATGCCTACCACTACTACCACCCTCACCCAGGGGGGCAGGATGCCTACCACCACCCTTAGCCAGGGGGGCTGGATGCCTACCACTACTACCACCCTCACCCAGGGGGGCAGGATGCCTACCACTACTACCACCCTCACCCAGGGGGGCAGGATGCCTACCACTACTACCACCCTTAGCCAGGGGGGCAGGATGCCTACCACCACTACCACCCCCACCCATAGGATGGACAATGCATGACACAACCAGCACACCACAACCTAGGGAATGCAAGAAGAAGACATCCCCCAACACCATGACAAGCGTGTGTAGACTGTGTCAAATGCCTACAACACCGAACATGACTTCGAACATACAATGTGACCCCCTAGCACATGTGCCACACAAATATGTGTGTGGCACACACAACGCAAGCAGGCCATGACCATTGTGGCAATGGGGTCCAAACCCCCATCATCACAGTGACCAAAAGGCAAGTGTGGGGTCCATAGCTGCAGCACATTTTGAACATTGTGGCAATAGGGTCCAAACCCCCATCATCACAGTGACCAAAAGGCAAGTGTGGGGTCCATAGCTGCAGCACATTTTGAACATTGTGGCAATGGGGTTCAAACCCCCATCATCACAGTGACCAAAAGGTAAGTGTTGACAAAGTAAGAGGTGCAACTGCCAAACTGCATGGATGATTCCTGGTCACAGAACAACAAACACATCAGTGGCAAAGTAGTGTATGTGTCCCATTGCAACATAAATTGGGGGAGCCAAATCCTGCAGTGCAAATAAGACATAACTTTGGCCATGTGCAGACAAACAACACCCATGGGGGCTGACACCGTCAACAATCATCAATGACACAATGACAGAAGTGACCATCCGAATGCAGACCCACATATTTGCACCTATAGGCACACACATGCAGATACCCTGGGGAGACTGCAGATGTGAGGTGAACAGATACCATACCATGGCAGCAATGGGACACACAATCAACAATTAGCACCAAATGAGGGCTCCCGTCCCATCAGCCTGGTCATGGAAGTGCCAACGGAATCATCAGCACAGATCCAACACACTTGTATAGCAATGTTGCACTGACAACACAGATGAGTCCTTCCCCATTGATGCCCAAACCTGCATGTTCACTGGAGATGGCCACACGGTCAGGGAAGTAGACGAATAGAACAATGGCAGGCACAACAGATGTGCAGGGGTGGAAGCCACAGATGTGAAATTGCCAATCTAAGTAGGAAATCCCATTGCCAAATACTGAACACATGACACCCTCAGATGCTGCTATGGATGACATGGATACACCACAGGATAGGACACATTCCCCCTGGACCACATGGGTTCCTGCACAGTAACACTTCATTATCATGAGACCAAATATCACCATCACTGCAGCAAGGGCATGGTTAGCATCATCAACATCATGTACATCAGAAGCAAAAGCACTAGAGAACAGAAAGTTGCTTTATTCAGCATATGTGGCATTAAAAGTAGAAGTCCGGTAGAACATAAACAAAGGCCAATGGCCAGTCCATCAACAAAGTCACAAGTGTGTGACAGTGGCAGATGCCACCCTACACATGCCTGCACAAAACCAGGGACAATCCACTAGGAGGGGCAACCGGGGGGGTAGGCCAGGCACCGCAGGGACAGGATCAGGGCTCACCAGGAGGAAGCAGGGAAGGGGTGGTGGGTGCTGGAGAGCCACTGACAACTGCAGTGGAGGTGTCTGACATGGTGTGTGCCGGCACAACTGGGGGCATGGCTCAGATGTTGTGGGTGCCGGCACGACTGCAGTGGACCCTGCAGATGGAGTGGACAGGTCCGCCACTGCAGTGCCCAAGTCAGACAGGGTGGTAGTGGACTCCACTGCAGTGCCTACCACCAGGGGAGGAGAATGGGGAACAGGCAAGGTGGGCTGGACAGAGGGGAGGACACCCTCACCATATCAGTGGCACAGACAAGCGCAGCGGGGGTGTGGTGCCGGGAGAGCAAGTGGCAGGGGAGAAGGCCGGAGCCTCTTGGGGATGGTATATCTGTGGGTGGGGGAACCTGGGGCAGGGTGTGGTGGGGGCACCTGTGGAGTGGGGGCCTGAGGGATGGAGGAAGGAGACCTGGTGCTTGAGCTGCAGGGCGGCGGCGGGGTCTTGCTCTTAGCACTCCGGGGGACTTGCGGGTGGGGGCCTCAGTCTGTCTGCACCTGGGGGAGGGTGTCCAGGGGCGAGGGGCACTCTGCTCCGTGTGGGGGGCTTCCTCTTCCCCCTGGATGCTGGGGCAGCTGGATCAGAGGGGAAGAGGCCGAGGTCACTGAGGAAGAGGCGCTGGGTCTTTGGGGTTGCAGGTGAGGCAAGGGAGGGTGCTTTGGAGGGAGAGGCAACTGAGGACTGCGCAGTGCCCGTGGATGCGTGTGTGTGTACCAGGGCCCCATCCCCTGTGAGTCTGGTTTCAGTCCCCTGACTGTGCGTGCGTGTGCGTTTAGTTTGTGGCGTGTGTGTCTGTGTGCTGGACGTGTGTGTGCTGGTGTGTGCCTGTGCCGGTGTATGTGTGCTTGGGACGGGTAAGGTGCTGGGGAGTGTGGATGGAGCAGAGGCAGGAGGGGTGAGGGACTGTCTGAGGAGGGACACTGCTGCCGTCAGGGAGGAGTCCATGGACCTGTTGCCCCTCTGTAGGTCAGACATGCCCGATGAGATGCCCTCCATGAACGACACCAGCTGAGTCAACAGTGCGGTGTGCGCATGGAGGACACTCAGCATGGCTGTCTGCCCTACATGGAGCTGGCGAAGGAGGTACACAGACTCCTCACTCAGGGCAGCAGGGGACACAGGGGCAGGGGGTGCGGTGCCTGGGCCAAAGGAGACACGCTCCCGAACATGGGAGCCTCCACGGACCTGGGAAATGGGAGCCGATGGGAGGGCGGTGGTGGTGCTGGTGGTGGCGGGGACAGCAACACTAGCTGGCGTGTGGTGGCTGCTGACACCCGCCTCCACAAGGGAGTCATCCTCTGAGTTGCTCTGGTCCTCAGCTGAGGTGGATGGTGCTGAGGACTCCTCGGTGTGGCTCCCCTCGCCCTCCGTGCCACTGGGTCCCTCCGACCACTCCTCGGCTGCTGACCCAGTCTGGCTCTCTGGCTCCTCCTGGTCCGTGGAGCTGTCCCCTTCCGTGGCCGTGGATGTATCTGCAAACAATAGGGAAACAGACAGACATCAGTCACCTGCACCAAACGCACATACCACTGTGAGCACAGCACATTACAGAGCAAGCCCTGGCATCATTAGTTGTACATTGCTAAAAGT
The DNA here is from genome assembly GCA_963921515.1 of Calotriton arnoldi. Classification (NCBI taxonomy): domain Eukaryota; kingdom Metazoa; phylum Chordata; class Amphibia; order Caudata; family Salamandridae; genus Calotriton; species Calotriton arnoldi. Next base: position 1,604,520 of record CAWUFW010004105.1, read on the forward strand.
GCCCTAACTGAACAGGAGAAGCCAATTGTCAGTCTGATGCCAAGCATGGCACTCACATCCCACATGGCCTTGCACCCATCTGTCTGGTGTCTGTTGGATTGCAACACCCCAGTGTGGACACATGCACCAAGTACACAGTAGTTGGACAGTGCAGAGGACACGGTGTGGCATGTGGACATGCACACATCACAGCTCTTGCCACTGAGTCAGTACAGGTTTCCGGATGAAAGGGATGCCCAGAGTCAAATAGGAAATGCATGTGATGCATACCAGCGACAGACACCATGATGCACCCATGTCCTGATAGCCAGCGCCACTATCGTGTGCATGTAGCACATGTCACTCCCCTGCAGGACCACCAATAAGTTGACACATGCCATGGCAGAGGCATGACTGCTAAGTCATACATCACTGTCTCAGTGATGTATGACTTGGCAGCCAGACAACAACACTATGCACTGTGTCACAATAGTATGTCATGTGGAATGCAAGTCCTGGAGCTGCACAAGTGCACATGTACATCCCCCACACAACGCATCATCTTAACCCTCATCTGTCCAGGTCACACCTATTGGACATATGGGAGACCTGTGACACTACCCTCTGAACCTGAGCCCCTCACAATTTGCGGTGAATGGGGAACAGCTGCCTGAACTTCACATTCGCATACCCCAGTCTGCACGGGCAGCTGATCAAACACCTATGTGACACACAAGTATCGTCTCCTATGGTCACATCTCCAGGGGCATGCTGAGCCCCTACCAAGAAACACCCCAGCAGTCCTGGCAACTAATCCACAGCACACTGACTCAGAGGCAGACACCTGAGGGGTCAAATCACTGTGCACAATGTGTCAGCTGATACACGGGAGTGGGAGTACAGAGTGCATTGCATGGCCTGGAGTAGGCATGACTGTCCTGCTCCACATGAATGAGGGATGTGCCCTGGACAGTGGATAGCTGGCTATGTATGTGTGACACACGTAATCTGCACACTCCTGGGGCCCAAACATTGTTCCCACCCGCTGCATGGGCGTGTGCCACATACCCCAGGCACATGTGGTGGCTCAGCTCAGCAAGTGGACCGCATATCAAAGCAACACGCAGATCACATGTCCAAACCCAGGCGTTGTGTGAGCAATGGACCCACCCATGATGCCCACAACAGAGTTAGGGAAACAGATGCTGTCCCCCACCTTTAGTGAAGCAAACTGCAAGGACACAGTCCCAAGTGACACAATTCCCTGAATGTAAGGGCCACACCTGGGTATCAGATGAGCAGTGGGCAGTGCACAATAGAGGGACATGGCTCCTGGACAACATGACTGCTGCACTGTGGCAGTTGAACCAGGCCAGAGGAGGGCACAAAGCATGTAATACAGAGTTCACAGTGCAGTCTTTGACTCACCCCCTCCTTGCTGCTGTCTGGCCTTCAGCTGCCCATCCAGGTCTGGAAACACCACCGCCAGGATCTGGAGCATGTGGGGGTCAGGGTCCGTGTTCCGCCCCTTCTGCGAGGAGGCGACAGCTTCAGCTGGACCCGTGTAATCCTCCGGGTCCAGCCCCGAAGGTCCTGCCACCTCTTCTGGCAGTTGCGGATCCGGCGCTTGTAGACCCCCACGGACCGGACAGCCCGGACGATGTCCTTCCAGATTTCCTGCTTCCGATGGGCATTAACCTGTCAGGATGACAAAGTGAAAAGGCCATTACCACACATGCAACATATCCCTGCATGACACAGTTGTATATACATGTCTCAATCACAGGGGCACATGATGTACACAGGCAGTGCAAAGCTGACCATGGACAGTTTGCCAGACGTCACTACATGGTATCATTGCATGGGAAGTAAAACCATGTTCAAATGCACTGTCACTGCACCATACCTGTCCAGTGCAAGTCACTACACACTATGGGGGGTGACAACTACTCAGTGAGCCTGCTAGCCAGTGGCGTGCAGACTCTCAGCCTTGCTAGTCAGACAAAATGCACATTCAGAAAGGCAGTGCACAGAACACTCACCTGCTCCCCTGGTGTCCCATACAGCTTGCTGTACTGTGGAAGTAGGCTGTCCAGCAGGGCCTGATTCTCTTCAAGGATGAAGGCTGGGGCTCTCTCCACAGTACGTGCCATTGCAGGGTCCAGAGGGGCAGAGACAGCAGCAGTGCAGTGGCAGATGTCGTCCTGGAGCATGTAGTGCAGGCAAGTGAGCTCTCATGGGAACAGCCAGCAATATATATGTGCTGGAGAGGCAGATACTGTCCCTTGTGTCCAAAGTGATAGGTCCAAGTCGTTTGCATCTTCTGAATCTGGCCAATCCATGGAATAGCAGCACCAAAACACGCCCACAGCATCCTTCAAATCTTCAACTTCATGACATACATGATTTTGCAACATTGTTGTGGGTGACCAACTGAATTTACAGCAACCGACTCGTTCGAAATTCGAAAACGCGTCCGTTGCCAGGCAAGCCCATTGTCAATGGGTGCGCACCGATCGGTCCATTGCGGTACAACGCGCACAGGGGTACAACGCGTACCCGCACACATTGAATGCAATGGGCCGGCCGGAGGCACTGATCGGTCCATTGCGGTACAACGCGCACAGGGGTACAACGCGTACCCGCACACATTGAATGCAATGGGCCGGCCGGAGGCACCGATCGGTCCATTGCAGTTCAACGCGCACAGGGGTACAACGCGTACCCGCACACATTGAATGCAATGGGCCGGCCGGAGGCACCGATCGGTCCATTGCAGTTCAACGCGCACAGGGGTACAACGCGTACCCGCACACATTGAATGCAATGGGCCGGCCGGAGGCACCGATCGGTCCATTGCGGTACAATGCGCACAGGGGTACAACGCGTACCCGCACACATTGAATGCAATGGGCCGGCCGGAGGCACCGATCGGTCCATTGCAGTTCAACGCGCACAGGGGTACAACGCGTGCACCGCACACATTGAATGCAATGGGCCGGCCGGAGGCACCGATCGGTCCATTGCGGTACAACGCGCACAGGGGTACAACGCGTACCCGCACACATTGAATGCAATGGGCCGGCCGGAGGCACCGATCGGTCCATTGCGGTACAACGCGCACAGGGTACAACGCATACCCGCACACATTGAATGCAATGGGCCGGCCGGAGGCACCGATTGGTCCATTGCAGTTCAACGCGCACAGGGGTACAACGCATACCCGCACACATTGAATGCAATGGGCTGGCCGGAGGCACCGATCGGTCCATTGCGGTACAACGCGCACAGGGGTACAACGCGTACCCGACACATTGAATGCAATGGGCCGGCCGGAGGCACCGATCGGTCCATTGCGGTACTAACGCGCACAGGGGTACAACGCGTACCCACACACATTGAATGCAATGGGCCGGCCGGAGGCACCGATCGGTCCATTGCAGTTCAACGCGCACAGGGGTACAATGCGTACCCGCACACATTGAATGCAATGGGCCGGCCGGAGGCACCGATCGGTCCATTGCGGTACAACGCATCACTGTACATGTGACTGGCATATGTCAGCATGCCTGTCTCAGATGGACATATGCCAGCCACAGATAGCTCCCAGGGAGTGAGGGGCACACCTACATCACGACAGCCTGTCCAAACTTTATCATAAGGCATGTAAGGATGCATTTCCCATTGTGTGTATGTTGGTGTACATGTTGTCCTGTGGGTGTCACCTGTGGGCAGCCACCCCCAGGCTGTGCACGTGTTCATGGGGACAGGATCCTGGGTGTTACGTGTACATGACCACTGTGATGTGCAACTGTTCATATCTGTGCATGTGCCATGGTCACATTTCACAGTGGTGTATGTGTATGTCATGTCACATACCCCGTGAGTCCCATGTGGGACGGTATGTTTGAGCCAGGGTGTCCCAGTGGCACAATAGTGATGGTCCTCCACAGTCTTTGTGCATGTAGTGTTTACAATGTCTCTGATTTCATGTGCACAATGGGAGACAGTCTCCACATCCACGTTGTGTGTGCATGGACTCTGATGTTGTGCGTGTGTGTCACAGACGTCCATGTCTGTCCTGCCGTGGCAAGTGGGGCCACTACCTGTGGGGGTCATGGTTGTTTTGCTGTGGTGTATACATGATACTCCATGTAATGCCAGTGTCCATGTGGCATTACAGGGTCCCTGGGAATGTACCTGTCGTTGAGCTGTGGTGCCTGGGGCACAACTGTCCTCAAATGTCACTGTGGGGGTTATTGTGACACGGCAGCAGGAGATGGGAACTGTGACACGGCCTCATGATATCCAATGGGCCAACCTGGGACTAATTGATGCCACCTGTTGGACCGTGTTGACAGATGTTGGCCATGTATGTACCATACATGTCCTTCCGGTACTGCACACTTCATGTAGTTGTGCCTCATAATGATGTATGTTGGGATCTTGAGTGTGTTCAATGCCGCATATGTGGGGTGACTGACAATCTTGCTTACTTCTCCTCTGCACTGCAGGGCTCCTGCTGTCCATCGACCATTCCCAGACCTGGCAACGATGGTGGAACGGGACAGCATCCGACGGTACCGCTTCACCAGGCAGCTGATTGAGGATTTGGCAGTGCAGTTGTCCCCACATTTGCAGCCTGGCCGGCCGTATCCTACAGCGCTGACCCCCAAGGTGAAGGTGATGGCAGCCCTACACTTCTTTGCCACTGGTACCTTCCAACATACTGTGGCGACTGCTGGTGGGATGTCACAGACCATGTTCAGCCGTGTGCTCTGCGATGTTTTGGCGGCAATGTTGCTCTTCCTGAACCGGTACATCTATTTCCCTAGACTGCGACGACTCACTGACGTGAAGAGTGACTTTTATGCCCTGGGGAGGATGCCGCATGTAATTGGCTCCATTGATGGGACACATGTGGCTTTGGTACCACCACAGGCCCAGGAGCAGGCCTACAGGAACCGCAAGCACTACCACTCGGTCAATGCACTGGTGGTGTGTCTTGCAGACATGACCATCACACACGTGTGTGCCCGTTTCCCTGGTTCAGCACACGATGCCTTTGTGATGAGGAGTAGTCGCATCCCCAGGATGATGGCACAGATGCAGAACCAGCGTGCCTGGCTTGTCGGTGTGTACTGACTTTGTGCCATTGTGTGTGATCTGATCTGCAGTATTCCGCCCACTTTTCCAAGTCAGCTAATGTGCACTTGTCTGTCCGTAGGTGACTCGGGATACCCCAACATGCCGTGGTTGCTGACACCCCTCAGGAACCCTGTGACACCAGCCCAGATGCGCTACAATGAGGCACATGGTCGGACCAGGAGAGTGATTGAGCGGACCTTTGGTCTCCTGAAGAGCCGCTTCCGCTGCCTGGACAAGACCGGAGGGTCCCTCCCATATGCCCCTGCGAAAGTGTGCAAGATTATCATCGTCTGCTGCATGCTCCACAACCTGGCAGTGCGGAAGGAGTTGCCTCTCATCCAGGATGACAATGACCAACATCCGCCACCTGTGGAGGATCCTGGCCTGGACCACGATGCCAGTGACGATGATGATGATGATGGTGATGGTGATGTCCGCACACAGCTCATCACCAACTTCTTTAGCTGAATGTGAGTATCCTGAGGTGTCATGTCAATGATGTGAGTTGGCATGATGTGTGGGTGGTGCTCTGGTGCTGTTGGAGTGTGTCCATGGGCTACTTGACTGGATGTGTGTTGCGATGTGTGGTGACAGGTGGGCTGTACTCCCCAACAGTGTTGACATGCTAACTTGGTTCTGGGTGGGTATCTTGTAACATGTATTGTGCATGAGTTTTGCTGTTCTGTCCTGTACTCCATTGCTTTTGACTGTGTGTCATTTCTGTCCTTCACAGGGTACTTTCAGATTCGTTTGGTCAATTGTGTCCACCGACGACGTGATTGCACATCCAGGCTGGTAGCTGTTGTGTCCCTACAGGTGATGTGCACCACACCCATGGACTTCCTTCCGTCTACAGTTGTTGACTGTGTGCCCGCTGCCAGGTGGGATTACCTTGCATCTGTAGTGGTTACGGCATGTTGCAACTGTGTAATAAACCTGTGCTTCACTTTGTGATGTGCGTTGTCTGTGGTCACACATTTGACTGCCATTTGCTTACTGCACCTGTGGGCTACTTGACTACAACTGGGAATGGGTGTGGTGTCTGTGCATTGCACCGTCTTCCCTGGCAACATCAGTGTAGGCAATGAGTCAGATGGCCTAGGTGTGTATGTGTTGTGTAGCCCTGGTGGTGTGTCTCCCTCATGTGTGTCACGTTGCCTGTACTCACATGCCTGTGTTGTCCTTGCTGTTGCAGTTCGCATACACAGTGTAATTTTGCAGTTCATCATCCCCATAACAGCACCCACGTTGGAATCACGACAGAGGCAAGTATGGTGTATTAGTGTGTTTATTGTGATACATTTGTGTTAATAGTGCATAGGATGGGTTGTGCTGTACATAAATCTTGCAATCCCAAGTTCCTAGGTGAATTGAAAGTCCTGGTAGACAGGATCCCCAGTATCGGGCCACAGTTGTCTGACACATTGGTCCAACTTGTACTCCCCATGCAATGTGTGGGAGTAGTGTTGCCGTCAACAGGGTGAACAGTCTGTGCACAAAGGCGAACATCCAGAACAGGTTCAGGCTTCCTGGGAGTTGCGCTTGGCCATCGGCCTCTCACTTTTCCCTCCTCGGACAACCCCTCTTCTTGGGGGGCCCTCAAGTACAGGCTGCTGCGGTGCAGGGGACTCTCCGCCAGAGTCCTCCTCCCTCCCTGTGGCAGTTGCAGTTTGTTCGGCACCAGATGTTGTTGGCACACAGGGAGGTGTGGACTGGTTGCTGTTCATCTGGCGGAGGCATTGTAAAATGTCCCTGTGCACCGCCGTCATCTCATGCAGTGCATCCCACTTGGACTCCACGCGGGACATGTGTGAGTCCACACGGGACATGTGTGACTCCACGTGGGACATGTGGGAGTCCAAGCGGGCATGATGGGCAGCCTGCTGCTGTTTAATGTCTCTGAGGAGCCCCACTACCTGGCTGAGGTCTCCGGTGCTGGACTGGTACGCATCAGCTATGCGTACCAGTTGTGGGTCATCATGCACACCAGCAACGTCTGCAAGCAGCGACCTCTGTCTCCCACCCTCCCACCACCCCTGCTGACATGTGCAGTGTGTGCAGTGGCACGCACAGATAACCCTGGTCCACCTTGGGGGTTGGTGGTGGTGGTGGTGTCCATGGCCCCAGGTTGGTCCAGGGTCACTGTGCTGGTGTTGCTCCTTGTTCTGTCCATGTCGGCAGGGATGGTATTCGTGGTGACAGTCGTTGGAGGGGTGGGTGCAGGGGTGCAGCTGGTGGTCCTGCTGGTGCTGCAGCTGGTGGTCCTGCTGGTGCTGCATGTTGACTTGCACCGGATGTGCCAGGTTGTTCTTCATCGTCCGAGGAGGACATAGGCTGTACGACGCCAGTGAGCTCGGCATCCTCTTGAGCCTGGGACTGGGACTCCTCAGCATCTGCTGCTGTGTCCCCATCATCACCTGTTTTTGGGAGACACAAACAATGTATGTTATGTTTCTGCAGGCATCAATGGTTGACACACATGACAGTTGTGACTGTGCCTCTGGGTGCGGGCCTGTACATTGCATTGTCCTAAGTCGTCACAGTCAGGGGTTGATATTGGTGTGGCACATTGTCCTGCATTATTTGGGCATTTCTATGTATTTTCTGGGGTGTGAACATGGTCTGCATAGGTTGTGTTTGGTTGACAGCCGGCCCTCCTTCCCACCCACCCAGCCAGTCAGTTATCCCACCATGGAACGTGCTTGCGTTGCAGGGAGTGTAAGTTGTCTCTCAGGATGTCAGTCAGTGGTGTCCTGCTGTTTGTTGGTGCACATTTGCCAGCAGGGCCTTGTGCTCCCCACAGCAGTAGCCAGTGTCAGCCATCTTGTGAGTCCTTCTCCACTTCCTGTGATGTGAGCATGGTTCAGGGTGGTGTTGATGGGACAGTTGTGGGGGTGAGCTATGTCTGTGACTACGACTCCCATCATGCCATTGCCTCCACCCCACTTCCCAGCATTCCCATACTTACTTGCTTTTGTGTGGAGTTCAGTGTGTGTGGGTGTGAGGGCAATGGCAAGATGGCTGACAGTGGTGTCCTGCTGTTGGTTGGTGTGCAGTTCCCAGCAGGGCCTTGTGCTCCCCACAGCAGTAGCCAGTGTCAGCCATCTTGTGAGTCCTTCTCCACTCCCTGTGATGTGAGCATGGTTCAGGGTGGTGTTGATGGGACAGTTGTGGGGGTGAGCTATGTCTGTGACTACGACTCCCATCATGCCATTGCCTCCACCCCACTTCCCAGCATTCCCATACTTACTTGCTTTTGTGTGGAGTTCAGTGTGTGTGGGTGTGAGGGCAATGGCAAGATGGCTGACAGTGGTGTCCTGCTGTTGGTTGGTGTGCAGTTCCCAGCAGGGCCTTGTGCTCCCCACAGCAGTAGCCAGTGTCAGCCATCTTGTGAGTCCTTCTCCACTCCCTGTGATGTGAGCATGGTTCAGGGTGGTGTTGATGGGACAGTTGTGGGGGTGACCAATATCAGTGACTGCCACTCCCATCATGCTATTGCCTCCACCCCACTTGCCAGCATTCCCATACTTACTTGCTTTTGTGGGGAGTTCAGTGTGTGTGGGTGTGAGGGCAATGGCAAGATGGCTGACAGTGGTGTCCTGCTGTTGGTTGGTGTGCAGTTCCCAGCAGGGCCTTGTGCTCCCCACAGCAGTAGCCAGTGTCAGCCATCTTGTGAGTCCTTCTCCACTCCCTGTGATGTGAGCATGGTTCAGGGTGGTGTTGATGGGACAGTTGTGGGGGTGACCAATATCAGTGACTGCCACTCCCATCATGCTATTGCCTCCACCCCACTTGCCAGCATTCCCATACTTACTTGCTTTTGTGGGGAGTTCAGTGTGTGTGGGTGTGAGGGCAATGGCAAGATGGCTGACAGTGGTGTCCTGCTGTTGGTTGGTGTGCAGTTCCCAGCAGGGCCTTGTGCTCCCCACAGCAGTAGCCAGTGTCAGCCATCTTGTGAGTCCTTCTCCACTCCCTGTGATGTGAGCATGGTTCAGGGTGGTGTTGATGGGACAGTTGTGGGGGTGACCAATATCAGTGACTGCCACTCCCATCATGCTATTGCCTCCACCCCACTTGGCAGCATTCCCAAACTTACTTGCTTTTGTGGGGAGTTCAGTATGTGTGGGTGTGTGAGCAATGGCAAGATGGCTGACAGTGGTGTCCTGCTGTTGGTTGGTGTGCAGTTCCCAGCATGCCCTTGTGCTCCCCACGACACAGCAACAGTGTCAGACATCTTTGATGGGCCTTTCCACTCTCTGTGGGATGTGCATGCGTGAGTGTGAGCTTGCTGGGCCATGTGGTGGGGGATGTAGAGCTGTGACTACGACTCCCATCATGCTATTGCCTCCACCCCCTTCCCAGCATGCCCATGCTTCCTTCCTTTTGATTCTGCTTCCCTGTGGGGTGGGCTGGCTGTGCTGACAGGATGGCTGGGAGTGTTGTCCTGGCAGTTGTTTGGCTAAGAGTCCCAAGAGTGGCCCTGTGCTTCACACAACATAACCCAGGGTGGTGGTTCTTTGTGGGATCTTGTGTTAGGATGGGGGCATTGCATTCTACCAGGTGGGTTCTGTGGAGTTTGTGTTGGGGGGTGTGAGGGGAGGTGCTTGTGACTATGGTCAGTGCTGCAAGTCCCCCTTCCCACCCAGCTAGCCAGATATCCCACCATGGAACGTGCTTGCATTGCAGGGAGTGTAAGTTGTCTCTCAGGATGTCAGTCAGTGGTGTCCTGCTGTTTGTTGGTGCACAGTTGCCAGCAGGGCCTTGTGCTCCCCACAGCAGTAGCCAGTGTCAGCCATCTTGTGAGTCCTTCTCCACTTCCTGTGATGTGAGCATGGTTCAGGGTGGTGTTGATGGGACAGTTGTGGGGGTGACCAATATCAGTGACTACGACTCCCATCATGCTATTGCCTCCACCCCCTTCCCAGCATGCCCATGCTTCCTTCCTTTTGATTCTGCTTCCCTGTGGGGTGGGCTGGCTGTGCTGACAGGATGGCTGGGAGTGTTGTCCTGGCAGTTGTTTGGCTAAGAGTCCCAAGAGTGGCCCTGTGCTTCACACAACATAACCCAGGGTGGTGGTTCTTTGTGGGATCGTGTGTTAGGATGGGGGCATTGCATTCTACCAGGTGGGTTCTGTGGAGTTTGTGTTGGGGGTGTGAGGGGAGGTGCTTGTGACTATGGTCAGTGCTGCAAGTCCCCCTTCCCACCCAGCTAGCCAGATATCCCACCATGGAACGTGCTTGCATTGCAGGGAGTGTAAGTTGTCTCTCAGGATGTCAGTCAGTGGTGTCCTGCTGTTTGTTGGTGCACAGTTGCCAGCAGGGCCTTGTGCTCCCCACAGCAGTAGCCAGTGTCAGCCATCTTGTGAGTCCTTCTCCACTTCCTGTGATGTGAGCATGGTTCAGGGTGGTGTTGATGGGACAGTTGTGGGGGTGACCAATATCAGTGACTACGACTCCCATCATGCTATTGCCTCCACCCCCCTTCCCAGCATGCCCATGCTTCCTTCCTTTGATTCTGCTTCCCTGTGGGGTTGGCTGGCTGTGCTGACAGGATGGCTGGGAGTGTTGTCCTGGCAGTTGTTTGGCTAAGAGTCCCAAGAGTGGCCCTGTGCTTCACACAACATAACCCAAGGTGGTGGTTCTTTGTGGGATCTTGTGTTAGGATGGGGGGCATTGCATTCTACCAGGTGGGTACTGTGGAGTTTGTGTTGGGGGTGGTGTGAGGGGAGGTGCTTGTGACTATGATTAGTGCTGCAAGTCCTCCTCCCCACCCAGCAAGCCAGCCAGTTATCCCACCATGGAACGTGCTTGCATTGCAGGGAGTGTAAGTTGTCTCTCAGGATGTCAGTCAGTGGTGTCCTGCTGTTTGTTGGTGCACAGTTGCCAGCAGGGCCTTGTGCTCCCCACAGCAGTTGCCAGTGTCAGCCATCTTGTGAGTCCTTCTCCACTCCCTGTGATGTGCGCATGGTTCATGGTGGTGTTGATGGGACAGTTGTGGGGGGCAATATGTGTGACTGCGACTCCCATGATGCTATTGGCTACACTGACTTGGCCAGCATACACAGAATTCCTTCCTTTGAGTGGTCTTCACTGTGTGTTGGTGTTGTTGTGGTGGCTACATGTGTGGATGTGTTTGTTAGTTCTATTTGTGCCACTGCCTAGCTGTAGTTGTAGTTGTGTTTGTACATGTGTTGGCACAGTTGGATGTGACTTTTTTGATGGCATGTGTTGTGTTTATCTGACTGACATACACATTTTGGGATGATTCTGTTCTGGTTGCTGTGTAATTGCTATGAGTGCATGGTTTGACTCTCCCCTTGACAGTGATGTGTGTGTTTTGTGGCAGTATATTGTGTACATTTGTTGTGTACTCACCAGGCTCTGGGATGTCCTCTAGTCCATATACGCTCACTGGCGGAAGGATGGCCCGCACCTTCTCCTCCCAGGGCCTGAGGTATATTGGCTTGGCAGGAGGGCCACTGCCGGTGTATTGGCTGTTGATGTAGTCTTTCGTCAGCATTTTCCGTACCCTCCTGCGCACGTCATACCACCTGTTCTGGATGTCGGTCTTTGTGCGCCGACATGGTGATTGGGCGTTCACCCTGTTGATGATCCTCTCCCACATCTTGGTTTTCTGCGACATGGGGGTCTGTTGGACCAGTGTGCCAAACAGCTGTGGCTCCACCCTGAGGATCTCGTCTACCATGACTTCCAATTCACTATCTAGGAACTTGGGATTCTTCTTGGGGGGCATGGTGATGGGTGGTGATGGTGGGTGATGTGTGTGTTGGTGTGCAGGTGAGGGTGTGTGAGTGTGTGTTTTGCTGGGTGTATGTGAGGTAGGTATTTGTTGGTGTGCTGATGGTGTGTGGCTTGTGTGAGGGATGAGCTGTGGGTGTGTGGTTGCTTTCTCTTGGGTGCTGGCAGTGGAATGGCATTTGCAAAGGCTCATGGTTGTGATTTGTGTCCTTTATATAGGTGGAGTTGTGGGTGTGTCTTTGTTCTCTGTCCCCACCCCCCCAGTATTTATTGGCTTGGTAATTGCTTGTTTGGCCTTTTTTGGGTGATTTTTCCTTTGTGCTGTTTGTGTATGTTGGAAACGTTCTTGTGACCGAGTCGGACCCTGCATTGGTCTCGTACGGTGTTCTCCGTTTCGTTCACGCTGTGTTTGTGCAGTTTTCTATGCTGCGTACGCGTCGGTCGCGGTGTATTGTGTTGCTTCGGCTCGGTTTTGTATGCGTGTCGGTCGTGACGGCTTGTCCTCCGTCCGACTCGGTCGTGGTTTTCGCGCCTTGCATCGTACTTTGCGGTTTGGAGTTCGCGTGTACGTTTCGGTCGGATTTGTTCCGGGTGCGTGTCGGTCGGTTGGATTCGCGTGTTTTTCCGGCCGGATTGCTGTTTTCCGTGCGGCTCGGTCGGTCGACTTGGTTTAGGTTCGTGTCGGTCGGATTTTTCGCGCCTTGCATCGTACTTGGCGTGTCGTGCGCCACGGGTACGTGTCGGTCGGTATTTTTTCCGGATCCGAGTCGGTCGGTGCTTTTTCCGGCCCGAATCGGAATCGACCCCAAAGTCTTTAGAGCAGTGGAAGCGGAACTCCATCTTGGGAGTTTCAGCACGAGTCTGGCTGCCACATGTTGCACCATCTGAAGTTTGTGGAGTATATATTTTGAGGATCCTATGTAGAGACTGTTGCAGTAATCGAGTCTGGAGGTAATAAGAGCAAAAGCAACTGTTTTTCTTGCAGCTAATGGGAGGAAATCAAAAAACTTTCTTAGGGATTTGATTAAGTTGAAGCATGTCCCAGGAAGAGCTTGGGGGGTGGAAGGAGAGTGAGGTGTCAAATATTACTCCTAGAATTCATGCTACTTCCATTGTGGCAGGGAGGAGGTACCAAGTTTGGCCACCATTGAAGTGGAGAGAGGCTATTGAACTTGCCAAATTGGAAGATCTCCATTTTGTCTGTGCTGCATTTTAAGTGGTTAGATTGCATCCACAAGACGACTTCAGTTAGACAGTTTCGGAAATTAACTTCTGTACCAAAGGACCCTTTGTCTAATGAGAATCAGCTTGCATGTCATCAGCATACGATGTTGTGGCGATTCCAAAAGACACTATCAGGAAGATGAGGGTGGCCATATATATATTGAATAACACAGCACTAAGGGATGAGCCCTGCAGAACGTGTGATGTCACTGGTCTTTCTGTAGATGAGAAAGGTCCTAATTTGGCTACTTGTTTCCTGCCTGAGGATTCATTCTCTTTTCATCTGTTTATACTGCCCAGATTGATGGGTAGACAGTCAAAATATAGATTTTTAAATATCGAAGCACAGTTATATCGAGTTTTAAATATCGTAGGAACAAAATATCGAAGTCAAGAATATCTACAACCAGAATATCGAAGTTAAGGTAAGAAATATCGATGTTGCAAATATCGATGTTAGTAATATCGATAGTTAAATTATCGATGTTAATAATATCGATATTTATATGAGTGTTATGTATTTTAGTATGTATTTAATATGTGTGTTCTATATTTTTTGTTAAGTATTGTACTGTTTTTTAAATATATGTATACATTTTTTAGAAATTAGTAATTTTTTTAAAGTAAATTTTGTGTTTTAGTACCGTAGCGGGTTGTGGGTTTATAGGGGAATAGGGTGGGAAGTATTTTAATTATAGTAAATTAAATAATAATTTTTAGGAATTATTAATTTATTTTAATTACATTTTGTGTTTTATTTCTGTAGTGGGTTGTGGGTTTATAGGGGAATAGGGTGGGAAGTAATGTAATTTAAATTAAGTAATTATTAATTTTTAATTATTGTTATTAATAGTTAATTTATTGTTAATTAATTATTAATTGGTAATTAATTATTATTGTTTGATAATTATTTTATTTGTATTAATTTATTATTGGAGTGGGTTGTGTGTTTTTAGGGGAATAGGGTGGTAAGTAACTTATTTGTAATTAAGGGGCACATTACGATACCCGGCGTAAAAAAATCCGCCAGGCATGGAAGCGGCAAAAATCCGCCCGCACACACCGCCTGAACACCGACCACGCCATTATGAGTACACAAACTGAAAACCGCCATCGGCGGAAAAATCATACAAAATACCGCCCGCCATCGTCCGAGTCGGAGTCAAACCGCCCGCCACGGACGGAAACACGCACGACAACACAAAACCGCCCGCCCTCACGGCCGACACACCGCACGTGAAATTACGATCGCACCGCCATGAGCGCGGAAAAACAACAAAAATACCGCCCGCCAGCGCAAACAACGCCGATGAGAATCGACACGGCAGAAGCCATGGCGCCCACGTACCTGCACAGAAACCATCCGCACACAAAACCAATAGCACACAACATGGCCAACAAGTCCACACAGCAAGGCACGCACAAATACACAAGCACAGTACACATCCCGAAAACACCCCCGGACAAACAAAAAATACAAAGGCCAGAACCCCAGACACAACACACCTGAAAACAACAGACCATCAGGACACACCCACATAGGTGAGTACAAAAGCAGCACTCCCACAGACCACAACCCCTTGCTACATTGCAAACCAGAGAGGAGAGGAGAGGACACAGTGACACAGCAAGGACAGCAGCACACCACAGAAACGCACACATCACAACCACCACCACCACCACCACCACCAAACACCGGCACCACAAACCCCCTGCACATTACACAACACACACCGCACCAGCACCACAAACACCATGGCACCACAAAGGATGCCCAAGTTCACGCCCATGGAGCTGACGGTCATGGTCGACGAGATCATCAAGGTGTACCCACAAATCTATGGGAACATGGTCCAGCACACACCACTAGCCACCAGAAACAGAATGTGGACCCGGATCGTAGACCAGGTCAATGCAGTCGGGACCCTGCCCAGGAACAGAACCGAGATAAACAAACGTTGGAATGACGTAAAGAGCCTGGTCAAGAAGAAGGAGGGCAAAAACAGAGAGCTGGCTGCCGTCACTGGCGGAGGGAATCCCGCGCTCTTTAAGACCTTCAAAGCGTGGGAGGAGAAGGTGCGAGTCGTAATCCATCCGGAGATCCTCGCCGGATTAGCAGGGGGAGTGGAGGCTGGTAAGTACAAACTAATGTATACCAGCACACCGCTATGTACACACATGCGCAACCACCATGCCACAGCTCCCAGGGACAAACACCCCCATGTCCAGCACACAATACACAACACATCACACGCACATGCAACAGACACTACCACACACAGGCCAAACCGAACAACTGTAAGATGCGTGGGGACATGTGTACACTAAGCCAGCCACGTAACCACCAACAGGTCCCCAAATATGCCAGAAGCGCCACAACGAGCACCCACCACACCCATGTGTCCGCCACAGCTGCACTAACCGACAAGTAACAGGTAAGTGGCAGGAACACAAAGTGCAGTGGGTGGGACGGTGGACAGCTGAAGTACAACACACACCAGGCCCCCACTCCCACAGACCAGCAAGGTGGAGCACTCCCCACACCCATGTGTCAGGCACAGCTGCACCAACCGACAAGTAACAGGTAAGTGGCAGGAACACAAAGTGCAGTGGGTGGGACGGTGGACAGCCCAAGTACAACACACACCAGGCCCCAGTCCCACAGCACAGCAAGGAGGAGCATCCCCACACCCCACACCCACGTGTCAGCCACCGCAGTGCACAACGACAGCCGAAAGGCAGACATCACGGTCCACAGCAATCGGTGTCAGTGGGTGTACAGCCACCCCCACGACCCACTACACCCCCCACCCCCACAGACCTGCAACATGGAGCACCCCCGCTAAGAGCCATGTGGCATCCAGTACAGTGCACGCACGAACAACTTGCAGGTGGGAAACTGGACAGGGCTGGATTACTGGAGGCATGAGGACCATAACACCACCAACACATGGGACATGTCACGTAGCACACGGACACGCAGCACCGCCCACCGTCACGAACAAGTGAACAATGTGCACACGGACATGAACAGCAGACTCACACCCCACATGACCCATCACAGACATAGCAACACCCAAGGAGCCACGTCTGCATGCACAAGCCACACTGAATATAGTCCCACACGGCAGCCACTGTGCAACTCATCACACACAACCGAAACACCATTGAAGTCCTGTCCATGTAGCCCCTACTGCCTGTCAACCACACACCCCACAACTACGCCTATGTAAGACAAACAACACTAGACGCAACAGAGCGGAACAACAGAAATGCACACGAACACCACTGAACCCATCAAACACACAGACACACCATGCACATACAACATACCATCCATCCCATCCGTCAGCCCCAGTCTCATGAAAGGCATGTCATCCGCACAGCTGCCACACATACAGCAGTCACGCTAAGACACATGCCCATGACCAACCATGTGCCAGAAGTCAATTAAGCGCCACGACACACTGTGAGCAACAACACACAACATGGGCCACACCCCCCGAGCACTGCAGTGATGCACATGGCACAGGGCAGCACGCACACCAAGGAGATGGGACAACTGCAATACGTTGGCTGGCACACAACTATCACTCACTCATAACGATGCGTCCAATGCCATGTCCAGTAACCACAACAGACAGCAAATATGCAGGGCATGTCAGGCATGCACACACCTCAGACCATGCACTGTCATGCTGCCACAACACATGTCACGTTCGGCACCCATGGCTCACAGCATGTACCCCAAAAGCATATACCCTCCCAAATGCGAATCTGGGGCATGGCCCCCATGTTGCCATATGCGTTCCTAAGCGTTCCATTTGAACTCCAAAAGCAAAGTACAAACCAGACCCAGGATGGGCCAGGAGCCCGCATACACCAGAGTCACAATGAGTAGGGGCAAAGCAACACACCCATCGGCATGGCCAATCCGTCCCATGCCACATGTGCACAGCACACAGTCCCATTGCCTAGCACACACACCTACAGATGCCACAGCCACACACTCGCCTCCGGGAAACCCATGTACGAGATTGCACGAACTGCCAATGTCAGACGACTAATACATACTTCGCCAGGTGCAACACAATAACAAATCTCATTCTCTCCACAGGTGACGAACTGCTGGACGCTGGGGATGGAGACAGCAGCCAGCACAGCCAGCCTACAAGCCCCCAACGAGGACACACGGATCTGGAGGATCTGTCCACCTCTTCGGACACGGACCACCAAGCTGGCCCATCTGGCGTGGCAGGGCCCAGCCGCTCCCCAGGACCCCTCCTACCCACCAACCCATCATCCAGGGATGCTGAACAGTCCCAGTCCCCTGCTGCCACTGTCGTTGCGGCCACACCCACGGTCATTGCGGCCACTACCACTGCCGCAACCGCCACCATCGCCGCACCGACCACCACCGCCTCCACCACCACCACGTCTTCGCTGGCACCAGCCCCAGCGCAGGTGGTGGCCCGGCCCGACTGGATCCACCCTGGGAGCCACAGCGAGGACCGTGGTGAGCAATGTGGCTAGTGGGCAGGCCGGTGGCAGCAGGACTGGTAGGAGGAGCAGGGTCAGGGAAACGCCAGCCTCCCTGGGAGCCATGCCCTGCCTCAAATGGACAGAGTCCTTGGGGCCTATGAAGAGGCCCAAGGACAATGGGCCAGGTCTGCTACTGACACGCGGGAGGTGCTGGGGGTGCTGAGGTCCATGGACGCCCATATGGGCCAATTCGTGTCCCGTATGGACCAACTCGTGGACCTCATGGGCCAGCTGGTGGTGGCGGTGGGGTCACAGGCAAGGCCAGCAACACCACCTCCGCCACCACCTGCTAGGGCGCAGGCTCGGGCAGCAGTGTCCACTTCCCCTGCGTCCACAGCCAGTGAGCACACCTCACCCACCACCAGCAGGTCGCCACCACACACCCCCCTCCCAAACGTGGAAGGGGCCGTCCGAAGAGGAAACAGATCTCCCGGGAGGACTTCGCACGCTCCAGTCGCAAGTGAGGCAGCCAGCCAGCCTTCCGCCAGCCTTCCTTGACCAGCCACTGCATTGACTTGCTCTACGATCCCACTCCACACAGCCATCTGGATGGCATGTGTGTGTTGGACTATGGACATAGAACCAGTGGGTACACCCTGATCATCACGCAGCCATGACCGACAGCTCATTGTCACTGCACGCACCACTTTTGTCATCACCTTACACACAATCACATGTCACAGTTTGTAATAAATGCACCTTTTTCACTAACTGCTGTTTGTGCCCTGTGTCTTTATTGTACGGAATACAACGGCCACCTTGGGCGGAAAGGCACCTGATGCGTGGCATGGAAATGGAATCCGGAGGGCCTGTAGGGACCTAGGGGTGGGAGACAGAACAGGAGCACATTCAATGAGTGTGTCACACACCCATCACACAGTACATGTCAACAACTACAAGCAATGTACACACATCGCACAGAGCAATAGGGCACAATGCCACAGCCACCAACAGTGGCATACTACCCTGGCCATGGAGCGTTGACACACTGCACGCAGTGAACATACGGCCACCCTGACACAGCACACACACACCTGCATAGATACAGACACATCATCCGTCGTACATGGACACTCACCGTCAAGTGAAGTAGCGGGCGATGAGCTGCTGGCGCACATTCCCAGCTTCCTCCTCTCCGCTGTCCACCTCACTCGAGCTGTCCTGGTCTGCGGGCTGGGGCCCTGGTTGATCTCCGTCATCCACAATGAGGGGGATCTGCTTCCGAATGGCCAGATTGTGCAGCATGCAGCACGCCACCACTATCTGGCACACCTTCTGTGGGGAGTACGCCAGTGCACCCCGGTGCGGTCCAGGCACCTGAACCTGGACTTGAGGAGGCCAAAGGTACGCTCGACCACACGTCTGGTCCTCCCATGTGCCTCATTGTATCGATCGTCTGCTGGGGTGCGAGGATTCCTCAATGGACTGAGCAGCCATGCCCCATTCGGATACGCAGAGTCACCTGGGTGTGAGGGACACAGAGAACCGTTGCTATTCCAACTGGACAGGGGACAGCATCGCACAACCAGCACGCTACACCACTCCACATACTCACCGACAATACAGCCACGATCCTGTTGCAGATTGGCCATCACTCGTGGCAAGATGCTGTTGCGCATTATGTGTGCGTCATGGGCCGAGCCTGGAAACTTTGCACACACGTGGGTGATCACCATGTCCGCAAGGCACACCACTTGCACATTCAGGGAGTGCGTGTGCTTCCTGTTGCGGTACAGGTGCTCAGTGGCCTGTGGTGGAACAAGGCCAACATGAGTGCAGTCAATGGCTCCCACGACGTGTGGGATTCTGCCAAGGGCATAGAATGCACCCTTCACTGCCGCCAATTCACGAGCCCTGGGGAATCTGATGTACCTGTTCCGGTACAGCATCATGGCTGCCAGTACATCCCTCAGCACCTTGCTGAACATGGGCTGGGTCATCCCTCCTCCACTGCCCACTGTGTGCTGGAATGACCCAGTGGCGAAGAAATGCATGGCGGCCATCACCTTAGCCGTGGGGGTGACAGCAGTCGGATACACCCTGCGGGGACGGAGATGGGGCTCTAACATGGCACACAGTCGATGCAGAGTTGGCCTGTCCAGCCGAAACTTCCTGATTACCTCTGTATCGTCCATGTCCGCCAGCAATTGGTATGGGCGGTCAATGTTCGGTCTCCGCCTGGGTTAAATGGCAGAGGACACATGTCAAAGCAACACGGCACATAGCAATTTCGCATACACATCACTGACATGACTGAGCAAGCACATGAGCCACAGCCCAGCTGTCAAGCTGGGACGGCACGGCCACAATACACTTACACAGGTCTCCCAACAATGGCAATGGCAAGTGAGACATACCACTGCCATGTGCATGCACATGGGGATCTAGGCCCCAATGACTTGCGGGCGTGCTGATGGGGACTGACTGCATATTCGTCAAGCGGCAACGCCACGGCAACATGAGTGTCTGCTGAGCATGGTACTGCTTCCGAGGCTGGATGAGTATGGCACACGACGACGACGATGTGGGCACGGGCTGAGCGGCCAATACAAGTGGGACCTGTGGCACGAGGGGATATGAGACAGTAGTAGGTGTCAGCACTGCACCCTATGTACAGCACTGTACGGATCACAGCTCCCGAAACATTGACTGGTGTCCACATTGACAGCCCCATGCCAAGACGGCTGTGTGCTTGCAGTCACACGTCACAGGTGAGAGGTTACATTGCACGTGCCAGGTGGCAGTCGTACATAGTGGGAGCTGGCATGTGTGTGCATGTGTCTCCTGTTCAGGATCCACCAGATGGGCGCTGACTCTGTACTGACCATTGGACACAGCATGTTCCGTGGAAGGCTTGTGTGTGTGGGATGGTGGCACTGGATGTGCCTCCGTTGGGGGGGCCATGCACAGGGCGGGTACGTCGATGATTGCGCATTGTTGGTCACGGTGGGTGCACCAGCTAAGATGTGTTGCCCTGTGTTCAATTCCTATGTCCGCATGATGATGGACTGTGGATGTGGGCAGACTACACATTGGTCGATGTGCTGTCTATATGCATGTGCCTTCACACCAGGCACAGCTGCCCCTGCACATGTGACCCCTGCTGGACTCGCTGCTGGGTCTGTGGAGCTGATGCACCTTCTGCGCGTGGGGCGGACAGCTCTCCTCACTTCCCTCATTGCGCATGTCATGTCTTTGCCGCAGGTGACATGGATCATGGAGGGCCCACATGTACGCGTGGGTAGGCTACACATGATTGTTCACTGGTCGCCACCCCCAGTCAGTGTTTCGAATGGGAAGGTTGTCGTGCTGGTGGTATGTTCGATGTGGCGGATGGGCGGGCCTAGGTGCGGGCTTACATTCCGGACATGGGGGTAGTTGGATTGGCGACTAGTTGCAGTACACACGGGACACGTCTCTTCCTTTCCACATCTGGGTCATCCCTTGTACTAACTGACAGTGATACAGTCATCTTCGCCCCAGCCCTCATGTCCTCCCCTCGCCCCCAATATGCATGCTCACCTGCGAGGCTAGCGCTTGCACAGGCAGCCCCAAGCTTGCACCAGAGAGGTCAAGGAGTGTATGTGTGGGTCCAGTTGCACGAGTGGGCTGTCTCAGGGTATGATGTGTGGCGGGACGCCGTCCACCTGCGTGGTGCCCCAAATGGAGACCCGGCCTGCATGGACTATGCATCACAGTCTTCGCCTTCCGGATCCGCCACCTGCGACACCCAGTGGCTGTGGCTGCCCTTGCGGCCATGCCGCGTCCGTCTGTGGCTGATGGCCCACACATTCACTCTTTGGCCTCTCTGGGGAGGGCTCAGGGGTGGTGGCGCACGCGCTTGCACTTAGTCGCAATGGCATGTGTCGTGGTTGGTATGATGGGCAATGGATGGGATGGTGCGAGCCACCTCCCGTGACGTCAGTGCTGCTCGTGCTGTGGTGCGTCCCCTACACTTCCATTTGACTTTTGCCATGCTGGACGTTGAGGTTCTATTGCCTGCGTGATATGACCAGGAGGAGCGCGAGGAGACCTCTCACACACCATGCTCCACTGCCATCCCGTGCCCTGTATCGCCTGTGCGGATTGACTATGTTGGGGTTACACCTGGTCAACTGGGGCTGTGTGTGCCTTGTCAAGGGGCATGGCGGGCGCACAACAGGATCCAGCTCGTCCACAGAGGGTGGGCTGAGGTGCGCCTGGTACCGCTTTGTACGTGTGCCCGGCTGCTGTGCACACACGTGTTCACTCCCCCGACAGGTGTCCTCTCACAATGCCCAGGGAAGCGGTGGTGTACTGTTCATGAGCCCTCCCAACACGGCGTGCTCCAACTTGGCATGTGCGCATCTACCCGTCGCACCCACCCACCTGAGCACTGCGTCCATACGACTTCACACGACACATGTGTGTCTTCCACAGTAGTGCTACTCATTT